>OVAO01000545.1:0-20439 GCA_900406285.1 Biscutella auriculata | reverse complement strand
GATTGAGACAAAGCTCATGGTTTATGATCTTGAAGCGTGTTGTGAAAAAACATGAATTGTAAAATCGTATACAAGTCATTATTACTCGTATACAATATGTTATCATATTAAAAAAGATTGAAAAAGTAAGCGAAAAAGAATTTAATATCAAATTTGGAATTCTTAAGTTGAATAATACTGTTGACAAAAAAAAGTTGAATAATATTGAAAAAGAATAAAAAAAAAAATTGTAGAAAATATTCTTTATTTTTTTTACAAGAATAAGTAGTACTACTATAAGTGGTACTACTAGCATAACTGGTACTACTAATATTAAAATAAATTTAGATATAAAAGATCCAAATTTTGTTGGATTTGACCGATTAAACTCTGGTTGGATCAGTAAATATCATAAATTTTAATGGGTTTTTCGTCTTTTGTTCGATTTTGAATTTAGAAAAAAACTGCAAAAGAAAAATAAAAGAAAAGAAATGTATTCTGGAACATTTTTAAATGATGAAATGTATTCCAGCACTTCATTCGATCACGGTAGCACGATGTGACCATGGTTAGTTGTATTAAATATTGGCAACAGAACAAGAATCAAAGAAATATACTTTCTTAACTTTTGTAAATTATCTTTGATAATGCACGAATTTAGCCCAAATCACATCCCAAATCTCCGTTTGTTAAACTTGAAATTTTGCAATTCCATTAAAATACCCAACAAAATCTTTGTGTGTAACGTGCAAAGTCAACTCCTTTTTGTTTTTTGTTTTACTATCTCTCTCGCTGTTCTCCTCTTCTGCTCTGGAACTGGAACAACAACAAAAAAAACAAATTGTGTTTATATATAAATGGATCCAAACTGAGAGATATTCATTGTGTAGAAAACGAAAGAGGAAAACCAAATGAAAGGAATGAAGATTGAAGAAGCGAGTAGTGAAAGTGGGTATGTTGTGTGCGGAGCATGGATCCCTCGTTCGAATATACTAAACTGGGCCATTATTGCCAAAGCTGCCAAGCGCCGTGGCTCATCTGTTTCTTTTCCTGCTCTCCTTCAAATTTTCTCCTTCGATCCCAACACAACCTCTCTCTCCTCCTCTCCCTTGGTAATTCTTCTTATACCCATTCATTTTTATATTATAAATTAGTCTTTTGAAGCGCCCTCATGTGCCTATAACGAATCGAGAGCTTCGAAATCTTATTGGGTTTGGTGAAATAGTTTGCATATGAATATTGAGAGGAAATCAATCCAAAGAGTTTTCCATTTCCATTCTTCTCAAAAAAGCAAAGGTAACATATCAATATACACCTCTAAACCAATGACCGAAATCAATTAAATATATTTGTACCATCTAAACTAAAACAAACTGAATAACTCATTTGATAGTCCCTCTAACTCTCTAAGGATGGAGGTGCAAAAATGTTAAGCACATCCATCTTGGACATGTTATCCCGAAATGATCCAGTATACATAGCCTTAGTGTGAGAGTGTGTAAGCTGATTGTTGGCCCGAACATATATCTTTTTTTAGAAGCCCTTGTTAAATGCCTTGACAAACTTTGTGTCAATCAATCTCCAAGTGCTTAGTATACTTATGGAAGATCGAATTCTGTGCAATATGGAGAGCAACAATATTATCACAATAAAGATAAGTGGGAAGAGTAAGAGGTACGCGAAGGTCCCGAAAAGTTGAATAATCCACAAAATCTCTTTTGTGGCACTTCTATAATCTGCTTCAACATAACTTGTAGAAATTGTAGTCTATTTCTTTCTTGAGTTTCCAAGAGTTCAAGGAATCACTATTGACATTGCATAGCCTGTAACTGACCTCCACGAATCTAAACAAGCACCCCAATCCGAAATAGAGAAACCACGCATATCAAATTTATTATCAGCTACATAAAATAAGTCCTAGCCAATTGACCTTAAAGATATTATAACACCTTGTACACAACTAATAAATGAGGTTCACGAGAAGCAAAACAATATTGGGCAAGTTTTGAAACCACAAAGGTAATATCAGGTCTAGTGAATGTAAAACTTAAGATTTACTCACTAGACGCCGATATAGTTTGCTATCTTGTAAAGGTAAACCTTTTTTTTTAGGAAGTTTCTTTTGGTTCCATTAATACATCAACAAACGTATATTTCGAATTTATTGGAGTCTAGTGATTTCTTTGAATGTAAATTTACAACCAAAGAAATCACTAGACTCCAATAAATTTAAAGTATACTTTCGTTGATGTAAAGATATGTCTTGGTGAGAACGCACAATTTTCATACCAATAAAGTATTTTGGGGAGTCAAGATCACACAACTGAGAAATGAGAACTCAATTGTTCTTTCAATGTCATTGTTGCCTCATCATTGGTACTCGCCATTAATATGTCATCGGCATACACAAAAATCACCAAAAAATCTCTAAGTCTTTGGGAGGATAAGACTATCTGTATGGATCCAGAAGAAACCAAGATCTCAGAAAATGACATATGAGAAGGATCACTGTCATAAGAATATGATTGCATAAGAGGCAATGAATCATCAATGGAAACAATAGTTGTGATAGAGGGAAAGAATCTTATATGTCATCTGAAAATTTTGATGACATGAAAATAAAGATATCCTTATGAAATACAATACATCTAGAAACATAAACAAAATCAGAATGAATACCTATGTCTAAAAGTTTATACCCTTTATATCCACTAAGATAACCTAAGAATAAACAAGCTTTAGACCTAGGATCAAACTTATGATTATTTTTTATAGATGTGGAATAATAACACAAAAGTATTTTGGAAATGATACCCCGATACTGCTCACAAAACTTGAAAAATGACATGAAACATCTGATTAAGCAAGGTTCACATACCCAAACAAAAATCTGATATCCAAAAGACCAAGTTAAATATAAAAACATAAAAACGAGTAAAAATAAATTAATATATACAAGGATACCATGAGATTTCCTCCCTAAGTGAGCTTGTTTAAGTCTCTTAGCTTGACTTTCCTTCTCTATTCATATATCAAAGCGGTTTATCGCCTTTCTCAAACATGGTGATCCTATCTTGAAGCTCCTCAATGATCTTGAGGTTAGAAGTGTTCTGGGTTTCAAAACTATCAATCGTTTTCAGCAATGCTCCCTTTAGACCATTCCACTTTTCATCAAGACTAGTCTTACCATTGTTAATCGCTTTCTTAACCTTGGTTCCAACCGATCCATTTCAAAACTATCAATCGTTTTCAGCAGTGCTCCCTTGAGCACATTCCACTTTTCATCAAGACAAGTCTTACCATTGCTAGTCGCTTTCTCAACCTTTGGTTCCAACCGACCCATTTTCAGCTGGTTCCTCCAAGTACTCATCGGGTGGATCATCTATAATCTCTACATACAAGACATGGCCAGTAATTAAGGCGACATTCTTTCCTATCATCGTGGTGTAATATCTCAGACGCGGTCCTTACCTAGATGCTAGATGGGCCACTTTTGGTATTAAGAACCTTTAACTAGGAGGCTAGTTCAGCTACTTGGTTGTCTACATCCTTCATATGGGAAGCTAGGCTTTCAAACTTGGTATTGAGGTTGACATATACGTTGTCCATCTTCGCGTGGACCTCATTCTTGAACACATTGAAATCCATTTCATTCTTGTTCTGACCCTCCAAGATTTTCTTCAACATTTCGTTGATGTGGTCTTCTTTGGCACTAGGGTGGCACATTAGATTGGGTTGGTGGTTGTTAAACCTCTGATGAGAACCTTGATGTCTCCCAAAGTCAACAGTGTCATGGATGAAGGTGAACGATGCAAAATCTGTCATGTTGTCTCCAGAGGGCTGGATATTATCGGTTCAATGCATCTGAAAAGTCAAAATAAAAACATAGATTAGCAAAGGCAGAATATAAAGACTTAGTCCTAAACGAAATCAAAATCTTAATAGCAAATCAAAATCCTGAATCGACAATGGCTCCAAATTGATAAAGATATTTTTGGTGATAGATCAATCGATTTAGATGGTTTTATGCTCTTAATCAATCAAATGTAGTATATAGGGTTATGTCGAACCAAATCGGGGGTAATTCCTGTATTAGGATTATGGAGAATTTATCTAGTCTAAACGATTAAGAGTTGTTTGTAACTAACAATCTTATTAAGCATGAAAAGGAACAAAACACAAAGTCAAAGGAAAAGTCAACAAAACCAATTAAGGCTAAAACGATAATAAAACTAAGCAAATGGGAAAAGATAATTAACTCGGATGATCAAGTTCAGGTTTATGATGCTCAATTCTATCATACAATGTTAATCCTTAATCTAAGAACTATATAATTTAGGTTAATCCACTTCAATGGTAGAAACCCATTTACTAATCATGCAATTGGTACAATATCTTGACTAGCCGCATAATTAGCAAGCCTTTATGTCTAACCTATGCAATTACTAAGATCTCCTAACACAATCCCTTGGCTAGACATCACTTAGAACTTAAATGATTCGTACAAACATTTCATCGAACACCTTTCGGGTAACAAATGGTTTAACATGTAGATTAGAATAGTTAAACCTAATCTAGCATCAAGCATATCATATAAGTGAAGATAATTAACAATCTAAGCCCTAAGCATCATAATCGATCACTTAATCACTCTAATATACCTAACCCATTCACTACTCACTAATCATGTGGAAAACACAAAATCTCATGATGGATATATGCCCCAACATGATATGAACAAAAAAATAGATGAGATAGAAGAAGAATGTGCAAGAAAAATTAGATTAAAGCAAGAGATTCAAATCATAATCAAATAGTTTCAAGAACAAAAGATGAAAGAAAAGTAGTATATAAGTAATTGTCTAAAATTTAGGATTTTTTGTTTCACAATAGGGTTTTCCTTAAATACTAATTAGCAAAAAGAAGAGAAAAAACTTGGTTCTGGTTCCGTCAAGTCGGTACCGATCATGGGACATCAGTAATGTGCCCGTTATCAAACTCCCGTCTACGCCCGGTATCGAGGTGTTGCATTGCACCGGGATGGGTAGCTTTGTCCTTCTCTCGGTACAAGCCCATGGTTTAAATCCGCGTAAGGTACCGGTCAGGATACGACGGTATGCCTTTGTCGGTATGGTCTAGGCCGCTACACTACTTCTGTTAAGCGCCGATTTTGCTCCATAATGACCTGTTTCTTCGTTTTTATACCACTCCACACTTGAAACATGATATGCAATGCACATACAACCTATCTGGACCTAAATGCAACACAAAATAATGAAAAACAAATGAAAATCGAATGCTAAAACCGATAAAATTATTACCTATCAGTTACTCAGATCTTCCACATCTTCTTCGTTTTCCTCCTCTAAGCTTTCCTCATCAACTCCAATCATGGACTTTTCATGTCTGGTTTTTGAGCTATGTACACACTCATTTTGTGAATTTCCATATCCTTGACATCCTAAGTATTCTGCTCTCGACGCTTAATTGTAGGATACTCTCCCTTTATATGACCATGGCCTTTGCACTCATAACACTGAACTTTGGTTTTCTCTCGATCTGTTTGATTCCGATTGTATCCACTTGATTTTGTCCCTTCTAAAACCTCATGAGGACTCTATTAAATATTTTCACAATTAACGCTACAACATTGTATGTCTGCATTTTTTTCTCGTGGCTTTCTTTAGTTGATAGTGCAATTTCTTTCAGTTGCTTTGAGGATTCGACTTCCATCTCATGCGCTTGAAACATCCTAACACTTCCTCAAATTTCAAACATCCCAATACTTGTGCCTCCTTCGCAGTCGAGCTCAATTGTGAGCTGAATTTTGCTATTGATTCATACTCCTCCATGTGAATTGTCTCAAACTTTTGAAACTAACAGATCAACCATTGATCGTTTTACGTTGGATGTTCCTTCAAACGCTTTTTGTAAAGTGTTCCACGCCTCCTTTGTGGTTTTGCACCCTTGGATTAATTTGAACTGGTTGCTCTCCATTGCAGAGAAGATTGCAAGCAGAGCTTTTGAGTTGTACTTCGCTAGTCTCTTCTCTTCATTTGTCCAATTTGGTTTAGATTTTACTGTACTTACACCCTCAATTGTCTTAGTTAGAGCTTCCCATCCATCATCTACTACAGTCTACACATCTTTGTCTATGCTTTTAATGTTTGCTCTCATCCGAACTTTTCAAAACCCATAGTCTTTTGGGTCTAGGACAACTTGCTTAGAAAATACCATCAATTCTTTTGAGGTATCCATTGTTTCGGCTTGATCTCACCCGTGTAGCTTACATGTGTTGGCTCTGATACCAATTGAAAAAGTGGAATCCTCAAAAGTATTAAAACTTAAAATAGAGTTTGTATCAATCAAACTACAATCACCAAAATACTAAGTTTGAATCGTTTTAGGAAGCTAAACAAACTTAGTTATTTTCTAATGTGAATTACTATGACTTCTCACGTAATTTTCTCCTTCTTCTTCGCGTAATCCTTCGAACAAACCTTCTTTCTCGGTTAGTCCTTCAGATGATTACTCTTATCTTCTCAATGATAGATTCTCGTAAATTTCTTAGATAAATTCTTAGAGGGCTTGACCTCTTCAAAATCGATAATTTCCTCGACGTCTTTGGTCTCCTATTTATACCTGTTCCAATTTCTTTTTCGCTTTATTGATAACCCTGAATCTTCTTAGGTAGAATATATTCTTGTTACCGAATATATCTCAATCGGTTATTCATGAGATTTTTCTTATTACGACAATATTTTCTAACATCTAGTTTTGATCCAGATGAGGCCACATATTCATATACGTCTTTCTTAATCGAGTCGTGAGAGGTTTCATGACCTGCAACTCCAGATTCAATCATCGAAGAGAATTTTAACCTTCATTGCCAAATGGTCTGAATCTAATGAAATAGTTTGATTCCCTTACCTCTTGCTCTGCTTAACTAGTACGGTCCCAATGTATTGGGTACCTAAAGCATACAACAATTTGGTGCCCTTTAATTATAATAATTTTATTATATTTTTAAGAATTCAATTATAATAACAATAAATATTAAAATAATTTATTTTTAAAGAAATAAAGTGCATAAATATCAATAAAATGCATAAATATCAATATATTATTCATGGAAAATATTTCTTCTTGTTTTCTTTCTAGCAAAATCATTTATCAACTTCGAATAATCAATTGTTGCGGCCAACTCGTGTTATATTGATATCCTCGACAATCCATTTAGTCTCTCCTGAGACATAGTGGAGCGTAGATAATTTTCTTTATGAGCTTCAACCTCGAAAACTCTTTCTGCAGGAAACTGAAATAGGAATTGTTATTAATATACGATAAGCAATCTCTGTGTTTGGATAACAACCATCAATTTTCTTTAGGAATTCCAACATCTCAACTACCTTTGTAATTTCCTATGGTAACATTACTCTTAGATATTGAAGTTCCATAAATAGATGTTTTCCATCTCCATCTGAATGCCCATCATGTTGTAGAGAAGCTTCAAATTTGATGCAAGATGTCAATAACTCATCATCTTTGGTCGACTTAAGTTTTTTCAAACCAAACAAAAATCCAAAAGAATTCTCATAGTTCTGAAATTGCTCGAATCTAGCCCTAAGAGACATTATAGCTTGATCTACAATGTTGATGAAATAATCGATTCTGAAATGCTCCTCCGCATTTAGCAGGTTACTTTCCACAACTTACTCGGCATCTTCACCAAATTGTTTTTTCTTGTTTAATAAGCGCTTTGGTTGTGCGGAAAATACTGGTTCAATCTCCATATCGATGGCAATTTTATAGCTTAAACTTTTGCTTTCTCAAAACCCGTTTCTCTATATCCTTTCAAATCATCAACAAGTCCTCCTAATTGAAAAAATAGCAACTTCAATATTCATATCCTCTGATTGTAAGGTTTTGCTTAGAGTATTGACAACATAAAGCAAATCATACCAAATTATCATCCTAAACAAGAACTCAACTCCTCCAATTCCATGTGTTTCACTTAGTGCAAGAGACTCAGCATCACTGCGATGTCTAGGATTATCACTGTTTTCTACTTAACAAAACAAAGCATCTCGTATCGTTGAAGCTTGAAATCTTATTGGTTTAACACTATCAACACGACTTTCCCAACGAGTCTATGATAATGGTTTGAGGGTAATACCATCTAGCATATCTTTATAGACTTCCCAATTGTTGGTTGAAGATGCAAATAGACAGTATATACGTTGCACAATGCCAAAAAATGGTATAGCTTTCTCGGACGAAGAAGCCATGTCACAAAGAGCTAGATTGAGACTATGACATCCACATGGAGTGTAAAATGCCCTTGGATTTAGATCAAATAATCTTTTATGGACTCCTTTATGTTTTCCTTTCATATTTTCTCCATTGTCATACCATTGTCCTCTTATATCATCAATATTCAACTTAAGATCAATCAATGCATCTCGAAGAGTGTCTTTCCCTCAGATGTCTTGTCTTTGATTTCTACGAAGGTTAAAAAGAACTCCTCAACCTTATGTGAATCTGTAGAAACATCTACACAACGAACTAGAAAAGTCATATGCTCTTTACGACTAATATCAGGAGTAATATCTAAAATGATTGAAAAATACATCGCATCTTGAATCTTCTTTAAAATTACCATCTGAACTTCATTAGGAAGCAATTCTATCAACTCATTTTGAATCTTATGACTAAGATATTGGTATCGAGTTTTACCGTTTTCAATCTGTCGAATATGTTCCTTCGTTACATCATCAAAGCCTCTAATCATCCTGATAAAAGCCAAAAAAATTCCACAATTCAGATCACCATTTTTTTCATTTTCTCCACAAAATGCCAAATTTCTTTCCGCTAGAGTCTTTACCACTGCAATCAACAAAGGAATTTAATTGAATTAGAAAGAATTAAGAATTATATTTAATTTTAGTGTTATTCGAGTCATGAGATTTTAAATTCTTTTTAAATCATGTGTTATTCAATGCTTTAGAATTTAAATTATTTTACCTGTCTATGTTTTCAATGCTTTAGAATTTAAATTCTTTTACTTGTCAATATTATTCAATTTCAAAATGCATTTAGGAGTACTGTCATTTCAATAGAATTTAATAGAATTTTAGGAAAATTTTACGAAAATGAATTCTTATCATTTTTGTTGTCATTCCAATAGAAATCCATATATTCTCTCAAAAGGTTATAAAATATTTTATAATCTATGATAAAAGAATTTATATTGATCAAATCTTTTATTTGTTAAAAGAGGTAAAAAATGCACACATTAAGATTTGAACGAGTCATGTGGAAGACATATAAAAATTTTAGACCACTATACCAAAGAAATTTTTTAATTTTAGTTCCCTAAATTGTTTTATATATTTTAACATCTAAAATCTTAGATTTAGATGTTTTAATCCAGGACCAATCCTATGTTTAACCATTGTTGAGTACTGGTTCAACACAATTTGAACTCTATTCAACAATAGAAGACACTTTGCATGCAATAGCGCTTTGTCACCGAAAAAAAGCACAGATTGAAGTTCCGAACAACAAGATGACAGAAACTATTGAAGTTTGTAAAAGGGTTTCTTGTGTATTAAGATTGAAGAGAACATGCTTAAATACACGTTGGATGCTAGGTTAAATGTGTAACCATAGCCCAATAAGAATGAAATGTAAATAATAGAATCGCGGGAGAAATCGTCGACAATGTTTAAGAAGTAATTTGAGCCACATATCGATGTTGTTCTATAAGGACCCCATAAATCGCAGTGAATTAACTCAAAAACCATCGATGTTTTATTGTTGCTTAAGGGGAAAGATTCTCGTGTCTGTTTGGCACGAATACAAACGTCACATTCCTTTGAATCAAAAACAGCAGTACTTAAATCTTGAAACTGAAAATTTTGCTAAGCAGTAGAAGAGGGATGTCCGAGACGACTGTGCCAAAGTTCCATCGTAGTTGAGTTAACAGCATGTGTCGTTGCTGCAACCTCGATTCCTCTGAAAAAATACAACCCGTGCAACTGCTCACCCGCTCCAATCAGCGTCTGAGTGATGCGGTCCTGAATAACACAAAGTCTGTCAGTGATTTGAAAGATGCATCCAATATCCCTTGTCAAATGGGAGACTGAGATTAGATGACATTGAAGTCCAGCAACTAAGAAAACATTATGAAGCTTCAGAGATGAGTTCAGAATCACGGTTCCATGTTGAGTTGCATTAGTGTATCTTTCATCAGGAAGTTTGATCAAAACTGGTGGCATTTCGCATATATCAGATAGAAAATCAGCATTACCGGTCATATGATTAGATGCTCCTGTATCAATGATCCAAGATGCAGCGAAAGACTTACCCGTGAGTCCATCTGTCGAAGCCGGTTTCTGATCATTGAGCATACGTATCAGTGTTTGCCACTGCTGATCACTAAGGCCACTGATACCCACTCGATCTGACGGAGTACTAGAAGAGCTGTTAAGAGTCAATGATCCCATACCTGAAGCAATTGGGGAATTTCCGGCGAAGACATGATTCAAGTTTGCAGGTTCTGACGTTTTCCCTTTGGTAGTTGGAGAACTAGAACTAGTTTCACCTGTTTTTCCCAACCTTGGCCGAGGACCGGTCCACCAGTGAGGATAGCCTATCTTTCTGAAGCAATTTTCAGAGAGGTGTCCTGTTCGACCGCAGAGACTACACGCGGTGGTGATTGAGACTTTGTCTTGAGGAGGGCGTGACCGTGGTTGAGTTTGTACAGCAAAACTCACACCCCCAGGCCGGTCTTCATGCATCCGTGATAGGGATTTGGCTTCCTCATCTTGGGTGAGAACATTGTAGGCATCGTCGAGAGAAGGTAATGGAGTTCGTGATAAAAGATTCGACTTGACTGCACCGTAGAGAGATTCATCGATACCCATCAAAAACTGGTGAAGTTTATCTTCTTCGTGCTCACGAACAATGTCTTCAATGGTTTTTCCTTGCTGATAATCGGCTAAACCATTCCAGAGTTTAGTTAATTTTGCGTAGTATGCTTCAATGGGCATGCCTTGCTGACGACAATTGGCCAATTCAGTTTTCAAGCGCTGAACCTTTTGGCCGTTTTTGACTGCAAACCGCTTTTGAATCTGAGTCCAGAGAGTCGATGCTTCTTCGCAGTGAGACAACGATGAACAGAGTGTTTCATCGATGGTAAGTTTGATCCATGAGACCACTAATGCATTATTTGCGCCCCAATCTTCGTAATCGGCAGAGTCTTCAGCTGGCTTCACGAGAGATCTGTCGGCGAAGCCAAATTTCTTTCTTGCTCTCAACGCCAAACGAATACTTGCAGCCCATTCGTCGTAATTTGGACCGCGAAGCATCGGACGAGAGATTATTGTACCAGGGTTATCTCCCGCAGTTAGGTCATACGGAGAGATGGTTTTTCGTGTGGGTTCGACCCTTGGTCGTGAGGTGTTATCATCCGACATTTTAGAAGTGTTTCAACAATGGAGGATTGAGGAAACTAGGTCAAAAGAAGGAAGAGAAGAAAAAAAACAGAAGAAGCACTAAACCTTTTAGAAGTTTAGTTTTTCAAGCTCTGATACCATGACAGAAACTATTGAAGTTTGTAAAAGGGTTTCTTGTGTATTAAGATTGAAGAGAACATGCTTAAATACACGTTGGATGCTAGGTTAAATGTGTAACCATAGCCCAATAAGAATGAAATGTAAATAATAGAACTAGATGGCCCAATACAAGACTTGAATAATAAGTTGAAATCAGACGGATTTGCACTCTAAAACCATATGCGAAAATGAATATTGAGAGGAAACCAATCGAAATAGTTTTCCATTTCCATTCTTATCGTAAGCAAAGGTTTTTACAACGTATCGATATATAGCTCTAAACCAATGACCAAAATCAATGAAAGACATATGTACCAGCTAAACCAAAATAAACCGAATAACTCATTTGATATTTTGGGATTGAGAAATTTGGGTTCTTCGGAATCATGCTCTCTTTCACATTGACATAATCTACAAGTTGTTGTTTTTTTTCTGATCAGAACAAATCCTTTTCTTTTGTTTTATACTTCGATTGACTAATGAAAGCAAACCTTAATTTGTTATCTTTCTCTGATCAAACTTCAAAGGCAACACATACACTTGATGAGAGTGATGGTGATCCTGTGGCAATTTCAGTGCATCCTGGTGGCGATTATTTTGTTTTATCAACCTCCAAAGCTGGTTGCAAGTACGTTTCTTTTCTCCCTTCTATCCCCCACCGTATTATGATCAACAGACATTCTAGTGCTAATTTTGTGATTTATGATTAACAGACATTCTAGTGCTAAGTTTGTTGAGTTGGTATTGGTATTTAATGATTTCTCTTCAGAACTAGACATATCTGAACATCATATTGATATTTCTCTTATTCCATTTATGTCATGCATGCTAGAGAATTTGGGATTAACCTCCACCATCTTGGACACTATCTTCCTTATTGTCAATTCAAATTCTATTTACAGTGTAGATGGTAAATATAATTTATTCGGTTTTCAGATCGTTTGAGATTGTCGAAGGAGCAACAGGTATTACAATCTTAACCATAGAACTCCCTCTTATCCAAAATGCTGGATTACGGAACTGCATAGCCTTCAGCTTTGATGGGTCTAAATTAGCTTTTGGGGGAGTGGTGAGGAAGGACCAACCTAAACTGCTTTATAAGTTTGTTTTTTTTTTCTTTTTTTTTTTGCGACAGTTTTCGTTGTAGCTTATTACAAACTGTTTCAGGACGGATGTCTCAGAATTATGGAGTTGTCAAACTTACGTGTAATTTTTGATGAGCCAAAAGCACACACATCCATCCGGGATATGGATTTTAGGTATGATCAGAAACTTCTCTCGCATCATTCCTTTCAATACAAAGTATAATTGAGCTTATAAAAAAATGGTCTTCTTTAAAGATTTGGTGCTTGGGTCATATTGTGAAACTCAGTCGATTGTGTGCATCTCTCTTATTCTAGTCTTGACTCAAAGTTATTAGTTACAACATCAACTGATGGATCAGCTAGAGTATGGAAAGCAGAAGATGGTTTTCTTTTGTCTACTTTGGAACGTAGTGAGGATGAGGTATGTGATAGTTGAAGTTAAAGTTTGCATTTGCGTCCTTATATTTCTAAACTAGCTTATATTCAATGAACTCTGAATGAAAAGATGAATTTCATGTCTATGGTTTTTTCAAGAAATATAGATATCTTTGTTTCGAGTTCTTTTTCGTGTTTCTCTATCCTTTTCCCTTGTCTATAACATATATATAAAAAAAAATTCTGGTATTGTCATGTTCTGCAGGATGAAAATATTGAATTGTGTCGTTTCTCTAAAGATGGAACAAAACCTTTTCTGTTTTGTGCTGCTCAAAGAGGTATATAATATATGACTCGAGTAAACTATACCAAACAGAAACTAGTGTTTTAAATTCATAACATCATATGAAAGCCTAAACAATTGGAATCAGGTGATACACCTGTGGTCAGTGTTTATGACATTTATACATGGAAGAAGCTTGGGTTCAAGAATCTGTCAACTAAAACTGCTTCGACAATGGCAATGAGCTTGGATGGGAAATATATTGCTTTGTGAGTGTTTCTTCATCCCGGTCTGGTTATTGCTTATAAAGGTTAAAACCTCATATTTTGCTAGCGCCTGTATTCATAGGGCTGGAAATGATGGAGATGTATCTGTTGTTAAAGTTGAGACAATGGAAATATACCACTACAGTGAGAGGCTACATCCTGGTCAATCCATTGCTTCACTTGAGTTCTGCCCTAGTGAAAGGTATGATGTATCAACTGAAAAGATAACTAATCCTCAAACTCTCATAATTGGTAGCATTGTTTGATTCTTAACATTTATCTATGTAATTATGTCTTTGTTAACTTTGGGATTAGGGTAATGCTGACAACTTCGAGCGAATGGGGTGAGATAGTAACCAGATTTACTGTTCCAAAGGAGTGGAAAGGTTTGTTGCTCATCTTTCTCTTACTATACTTCTCTTTCTTCTCACTCATATATACCTGTTTTGATGTGCAGTGTGGCAGATTTATGCACTACTGTTTAAACAAAAAAAAGATTGAATTCTGATATATATCCTGATTCTGCTATTGTCATGCACTCTGCTTGTTCTCGGCTTCAATTGTTGCAGTATACATTTTCTTTGAGAAGTTACAAGGGGAAAAGTGAAAGAATATAGGAGAATATCTTATTCTTGTTGTACATAATCCTAACAACATTCCTATATTCTTGTGGTAGATAATGCTAACAACATTTCTATATTCCTATTGTAACTACTTTGCCTATATATCCCCGGGTCTGATTGGAGAATATTTTAGCATGTAATTTATTTTTTACTGTAGCTTTAAAAGAATCACATAAGAACTAAAGAAAAATTGAAATGAAGAATAAAATATGGGAAGTTAGAATTCGAGAAATTTTAGAGCAGCTCCAACGCGGCCCAAATGGAATTCTTGGGCGGGTGCTTGGGCTTAAAAAAATAATAAAATAGTGGGCCTCCGGTTCCTTCGAAGAAGGTCCGTTCCTTCGTGTGGGCGCGTGTAGTCGCGTGAAGGACCGCGTTTCATCAACACGCGGGGGTCATTTTTTTATTTCCAGTTTTGCTTTTCTTCTTTTTCTCCCGAGAGCGAAATGGCAATGGCGATGGCGATTGTTTCGCGTTGTTTCTCCGACAACAAACCGCGTCAAATCCATCGGCCGAAAGCTTAAGATAAGTAGTTATTTCGTTTGTTGTTTGTAATTTCTAGATTTCGTAGGGTTTTCGACAAACATTGAAGAGATTTTTCGGATTAGGGTTTTGATTCGAATTTTTTTTGGGGAAAACGTTTAATCTTGGTTTCAATGGAGTTGAAATGTTTAGTATAGATGTTTAATCGGTGTTTGCGGAATTGATTCGAAAGGAAACATGTAGAAATTGATTTTCAGATTAGGGTTTAGTCAAAATTAAATTGGGGAAACCGTGTAATCTTTGTTTAAATCGAGTGTAATTGTTTAGTAAAATTGTTTAATTCGTGTTTCTTCGACTGATTCAAAAGGAAATAATGTGGAAATTGAAATTCGGATTAGGGTTTGATTACAATTTGATTTGGGGAAAACGTTTATTGTTTGTTTTAATCGACTGGTCTTGTAAATTAGACTTGTATAAATTCATGCTTATTCTGTCTTTTAATCGATTGGTTTGTTTTGACAGGAATCTACTACGCCTCATTTAAGCTAATATAAGAGATTGCAATCCACCTGGAATCTGCTTCTTTAATCAGGTATTTTTCTTCACTGCAAATCTTTAATCTGACTTTAATCTGGTATTTAAGTTGAATGTTGTTAATAGAATGTTGTTAATCTGCTATTGAATGTTGAATGTTGATTGGTAATCTGGTATGGAAACCACCTCAGTTGAATGTTGTTAATCTGGAATTTTTGCATGAATCTTATATCTGAAATGTATGCTTTCTTACTTCTGTGTTGTTAATCTGGTATTGTAGCATGAATCTTTAATCCGAAATGTTAATGATGCTTTCTTACATGTGTGTTGTAGCATGAATCTTTAATCTGATTGTGTTGGTTTCTGAAACTAATGATGTTACAGTTGAATTAAAATGTGTTGGTTTTACTTGCTGTCAATTGAATGTGGTTTATTTATTTTGATATCTCTTTGATTTGAGTTTGTACTTGATGGCATGAATTCAATTGAGTTGCAATTAACTTAAGTATACCCACCACCTATAATCATAATTGCAAGAATTAAATGTTAAAAACCAAAATATTTAATAAAAATTTAAAAAACAGAAGGAAAATTTTATATAAGGGATTCCTTCTATGGTTTTAAAATCGACCAATTACCTTCTTCTCTTCTGCTCCTCTTCTCATATTCTCTGGTTCTCTTCTTTTCAACCATTTATGAACCTTTTAAATAGTCAAGAAGTACCTCATATTTCAAACAGCCAAATACATCTAAGCCAACTTAATTTTACTCAAGAAAGTCACTGAACCCCAACCATCCACAACCTTGCTGAGAAGAGAAAGCAGTGGAGTCCCACACACGATGTGATTCTCTGCTCAGCTTGGCTTAACACTAGCAAAGATGCTATTGTTGCCAAAGAGCAGAGGAACTCCGCATTCTGGGATCGTGTGGCAGAGTACTTCAACGCTTGTCCTGAAATAAGTGCAAATGAGCGTAGAAATGGAGTAACTTGTAAGTCTAGGTGGGCGAAGATAAATGAGGGTGTTAGTAAATTTGCTGGTGCTTTTGAAACAGCAACTAGAAACAAGCGGAGTGGGGAGAACGATGACAATATTAAGAGTAATGCCTTGAAAATTTACAAACAAGATAACAAAAAAGCTTTTAATCTTGAGCATGCTTGGTTAGAGTTAAAAAACAAAAAGAAGTGGTGTGCATCACTTGCTGCCAACGTCTCTAGTAGTTCAAAGAGGAAGTTAGTGGATGATGATGAAGGTAGTTCGTTACCAATAGATGATGTTAGGGAGGAAAGACCTATAGGTGTGAAGGCGTCAAAACGTAAAACCAAGAAAAAACGAACTGAAAATTCGGGAACAGCATTTAGTAATAGTGCACTTGAAGCATATAACTCGATGATTGCACTAAAAGAGAAAGAAGTGGCTATGAAAAAAGAAGCTAGCAATAGAAGTATGTTGGACAGTCTTCTTGCGAAGAGTACACTAACTGACCTTGAGACTAAACTCAAGGAAAAATTGATTCTCCAAATACTGGATGAATAAGATTTGTATTCGGTTAATGTGTTTCATGTAATATATTGTCTGTCTTTGTGTGTTTAATCTTTTGTTTCAGTTTCTGAAATTTCATGTAATCTTATGTCTTTGACTGTTTCAAATCTATGTAAAATATGAATTGTATTCGGTTATGTGTTTATGTTAAGTCTTTGACTGTTTCAGTTTAAGTGTTTCATTGTATATGTTTCATTATTACATTTCCTTACTGATATTATGCCATTAACAGTTGAAGGGATGTTGAGGACGAAATAAGTTAAGTTTTTCACTATATGTGTTTCATTATTACATTTCCTTTATGTACTACCTTTATCTAATTTATTGCAGTTATTGGTGTAGGAAAATGTTGGAACATTCTTTGATGCAGTATTCAGCAGCGGTAACTTCATCGAAGTTAAGTATTTCTTGTGTTGTTTTGCTGTATTATAATCGGGACTCGCAAGTTCTTCTTCTCAGCTGGTTTAGTTTATCAGTTCTGAATATTACAACAGAACCGGCTGAGAAGAAGAATTTGGGAGTCCCTCTTTCAGTTATGCCTCTCATTTTATTTACTTATATTGTTTCAGTTCTGGATGCAGGTGTTACGGATGGATAAGGAAAGAACAGTCCCGCATCAATAGCTCCAATTCTATTCAGAGGCAGCTTATATAAGTTAAGTCTTCCTATGCATTGCGTTTACAAGATATCTGATAGGTTTACAAGATATATGATAGTTAAGTCTTCCTATGAATTAGATATGTATTACATAGGTATTGTTCTGGAACCAATGGTGACAATTTGCAACCCAGAGCGAGCATTGTGTCTGAATATTAGATCAGAGACAAAAAACTGGCTTAATACTCAGGCACAATGCCGCTTTGGTTTGCAAATTGTAACCATTGACATGATATTGAGTACTCGGATCTTGTTAGTTGCAGATTGGTTTGTTGCAGTTTGGTATGAAAGGTGATAATTCTCTAACATTTGCGAACGTTGTGTCTGAAAATTTGATCAAAGACACAAAACTGGTTTAATTCTCAGGCACAATGTCGCATATGACTTTGGTTTGTTGCAGTTTGGGAAGAAGAGAAGAGGTTGAGTCATTCAGATCATATCACTTTGGATTCAATGACAGGCGGAGTAAAGAAGAGAAAAGGCTGAGTCCTTTTTTTTAAATTGAGGTTGACACAGTTTATGTATTTTAGTGTAGGCTGAGTCATATTTGTAATAGGCTGAGTCATTTTTCTTATAGTATGAGTCATTTCTCACTCATGTGACAAATAAATCCAAATTGTATAAAGATTCCAAATGTATTTCACGTCACTTGTGATTTATTTTGGATTCATATGAAATGTGTCTATAAAATGTGTCTTTCTCAGAAACCTAAACTCAATCTATTTCACAACCTTCTTCATTCAAACAATAAACTACCAAATTTCTCTCATCCTAATTTCTCTCATTTTGTAATGGATCGACATTTTGATCGAGTTTTTGATCAAGCTCTTGATCAAGAAATGAATGCAATATCCGATCGACTATTAGAGCAAACATACGAGAATCTTTCAGCTCATTTAGAACAGAGTCAACAACCACCGAACCCGGAGAGAAGACGAGCTTATATTGAACGGAACCGCGAAGAAGGACACTTCAACCTTTGGAACGATTACTTTTCCGAATATCCAACTTTCTCTGCTCAAATATTTTGTCGACGTTTTATAATGAACAGGCATTTGTTCATTCGTATTGTTCATCGACTCTCGAGTGAATATCCATTCTTTCAACAAAGACAAGATGCTTTAAGGAGGAATGGACTGACGACACTTCAAAAGTCAACAACTGCAATTCGCATGATGGCATACGGTTGTGCAGCTGATGCGGTTGACGAATATCTTCGGCTTGGTCAGAGCACATCACTTTCTTGTTTGGAACATTTTGTGGAAGGAATCATAAATCTATTTGGAGAGGAATACCTCAGAAAACCCACACCGGAAGATCTTCAACGACTACTCGATATTGGAGAGGCACGGGGATTTCCCGGGATGATAGGAAGCGTAGACTGTATGCATTGGGAGTGGAAGAATTGTCCAACCGCTTGGAAAGGACAATATTCACGTGGTTCGGGAAAGCCAACAATCGTTTTGGAGGCTGTCGCTTCATAAGATCTCTCGATATGACACACATTTTTGGACCTCCAGGTACATTAAATGATATAAATGTTCTAGATCGGTCACCGGTCTTTGATGACATTTTGCAAGGTAAAGCTCTAAAAGTTAGATACATTGTCAACGGGAACGAGTATCGAATGGCTTACTATCTTATAGATGGGATTTATCCAAAATGGGACACTTTTATTCAATCTATTCCACTTCCACAAGGAGAAAATGCGTCTTTATTTGCTACACACCAAGAAGTTGTGCGTAAAGATGTGGAGAGAGCTTTTGGCGTCTTGCAAGCTCGATTTGCAATAGTAAAAAACCCAGCTCGTTTTTGGGATAAGGAAAAAGTGGGAAAGATAAGGAGAGCGTGTATCATATTGCACAATATGATAGTAGAAGAAGAACGAGATGGGTATAATATCTCCGACATTTCTGAATTCACACAACAACAATCAACAAGAACTTCACAGATAGATTACACATATTACACAAATATGCCTTCAAATCTCACCAATATTATGAGCAATCGAATTCGAGTTCGGGATAATGCAATACACCACCAATTGAAAGCAGATTTGATTGAGAATATTTGGATGAAGTTCGGCACGAATCAAGAGTAGAATTAAACGTTTTTACCCTTTTTAATATGTACTTCGTTTTAATAATATGTTTTATTGAATTTTAAAAATAATTATATGTTATATGTTATGAAATTAATTATAAGATTAGAGAATTAAAATTAAATTTTATTTTATTTATTTATTTTTTAATTAAAAGATAATATTATTTTAATCTTAAGAACCCTCATATTAGTTTTATCATTGGAGCCCTCTTTCTAATATAAAATCTCAAAGTTCCTTAAACAAATCCTTACCAATATTATTCATTTAATTAATATCAAGAACCCCACTTAAGGACCCCTCCCATTGGAGGTGCCCTAAAAACTAATTTGGTAAAAAAAGCTTTAAAAATTATAAATTTTGTACCGTCTTTTACCAAATCACCCTCAAAGTACCTAGTACCTCTTTTTTGGTGTTGCAATTAGAATTCTCAGATTCAATTTAAAATAACGTTTAGCTTTTTTAATAAAATTACGCAATGTTATTGCCATAAATATCAACAAACTACGTATGTTTCTATTTTTAAAACTAGAATTTTATCCGCATAATATGCGTAGTGATGTATTTTTAAATTATAATGTTACAGTATTTAATTTTACAAAAAATATATTTAAATTTTAAATTTGTGATTAATAAATATTCATAATTTTTATTTTAAATAGAATAATATTATTATTTATATATTGAATTTGGATCAAAGTTTTACCCGTTCACTAACTCGTTTGACCATTATANCCGTTCACTAACTCGTTTGACCATTATATTGAAGATAAAATTTTAAATAATTTTTTTTATAAAAGTTGTTTAAAAACACATTTCTAGCTAATAAAATAAATGCAATATTAATATAATTTGATTTACTGTTATATTTATTAGATTTATATGTACAAAATT
>OVAO01000544.1:0-11063 GCA_900406285.1 Biscutella auriculata | reverse complement strand
TAATTCGATTTTCACCCCTTAATAGATTCTCATACCTTGCACTGTCACTCCATTCCCTAATTGGATGTTCAAATTCCGTGATGCAGATACTGTCATTTTTCGTTTTCACGATCACACTGGGAGCTACGAAATTATGGGAGGCCCCACTATCCAACAACACCACTAGTTTTGTCTTTCTAATAACCCACTGCAGTTTTGTTGTCTTAGGTGAGTGAATGCCTAAGAATGAATGAAGAGATAACACCATGAGATTCAGATCTTCAACTTCCACTGTCACGGTTTCTTCTTCAACTATCGCTTCATGCAAGACTTCCACTTCGAAACCACTTATCACTGACAGGATTTGCAACTTTTTATTGGGAAAAACATGTTCCCTAGACCACTTCCCGTCACATTTGAAAAAAATCCCTTTTCGTCTTTTCTCATCCAACTCCTCTTTAGTGCAATTCAACCTCGGTCTTTTGTTAAACCTGCCTTGTTGTTGGCCGTTTGGTTGAACGTGTTCCATCGTTATGGTTTTCATTTTCCAATCTTGACCCTCCGTTTTATTTTTGTACTTGTAACCATATCGATTCTTCTCACTGTTCTCCTCTTGAAGCACATCCCTTGCAACCATCTTGTAAAGGTGACTGACTTCGATTTGTAATGCCAGAGATATCATATCTGGTAAATCATCAGGTTTGCTCATATTCACCATCTCCATCATCTCCGGTTTCACACCATTCATGAACACCCCTTCTATTTGGCCATCCGACAACCCATAAGTTGAGAGAGTAAGTATTCAAACTCATGAACATACGTTGCTACAGACCCAGTCTGTTTCACTGCAAAGAATTTTTTGCTTGGGTCACGAATTCGTACCACACTGAAACGCACCACCAATCTTTCTTTGAAATCTCTCTAACTCTTAAACGGCTGACGATGCAGTTCGCTGTTAAACCAACTGAGGACATCTCCCACCAGACTAACAGAAACCAGATCCAATTTATCCTGTTCATTATACGCTCCAATCCGAAAGAACCTCTCAACCAAAGAAATCCAGCCATAAGTATTCACACCTTCGAACATTGGCATCTCAACTCTTTTCAAAAAACTCTCGTGATTACCAACGCATCTGTTATTCGTGCGATTCTCTGTCGCCTCATTACTATTCTCAGCTAACTAATACAAATTCCATTTTGCCTATCATTATGGCTTGATTTCGGTTCGTAAACACGTACATGATTCGACTCGCGAGGACGATCTTGTTGAGATTCTCCCACTGGTTCTTTACCAGATATTCTATTCTCGTTGTTTTTCAAAGAATCCAACAGCGATTCCACCTTTGAATGAAAGAAATCACCCTGTTCCTGTAACGAAGCCTCGAGCGCCGAGAACTGTGCTTTAGTTTGATTATAGAGTTGAACCATGGCTGCAAGCGTCGATTTGTATTGACGTGAAGTCAATTCGTGCAAAACCACTATCTCTAGCACCAATTACTGATTTGACTCCGATCGTCCCTCAATTGCATTTGATGCCTCGATCGTCATCTCCTCCGTCGAGTTTCTCCGCGATTCTCGTTCCTAATGTCAACACACACCAATTTGTTATGATCAGAACTGTAAACTCCACTTTTATTGATCAAAGAACGTAATACGAGCTTAGAGAATACAATCGCATACCGATCACACCTCAATCGCCACAGAGAAACACAATTCTCAAGCTACTACTTTCAAAGATAAAATTCCAAAGCTGAAACAACTTGTTTATTTATCCAAAGAAAAGAAAATAACTGCAAACCCTCTCTTCATGTCGAGGTTCTCGTTTCTGATTCCACACTCGAACCCTCACCTTCAACCCGTGTCTTTGGTTTCACAGCCTTATTCGCATCTCCTCCTTCAGCTTTGGTCTTCTATTTCCTTACATAGACATTATCCAGCCTATCGTTTCCATGAAATGATTTCTCGATTTCTATTCCAGGCATACAAAGCACCACCTCCCAACACGATAGTGAAACCAACGGATGTTCCAATCCGCACAGATCTGCTTTGAATAAAACTCTCCACGAACATAGGAATTCCTCCACCAAGGCCAAAAGAGACGATCGTGATCGTGGATTCCGTAACACATCTACACCACGTTCTATTGGCAACAGCGGTTTCCATCATTTTGGTCAAGAAGACACCGGCAAAAGCCGCGACAAACAGAATCGTCGGCAGCACTGTGCTTTCGATAACCGTGTTTAGAAAAAGGACGCTCGGAATCCTAGCTAAACCTCCAAGAAAATTCACCACCATTAAGGTTCGAATCTCCTCCGGGACTTCTACTTGCTCAGCTAGTGAGAACGACTCGGGAGAACGAAATATCGGAAGAGACACAGAACGAGTATGGAATGCGCACAACACAAACGGACACACAATTATATGGAACGCCAGAAGGAACACAGCTGGTTCATCATTTTTCCGAGAGAGAAGAAGCAGAGAGATGAGAACAAGCAGAGAGATGATTGAATTCTGTTACGATGTAGAAGCAGAGAGTTCGTCTGGTCTATTTATACGTAAGTTTAGAATTAATTAGCAATCTTCACTTAACCACTGAGGCTCAAGTACAGTTCGGTTTATCCCTTGATCAAGTAAGTTTGTGTGTTAATCTTTATTTCGTGATGTATTTTAATAACGTATGATTCAAGATTTATCATGTATAGATTCAAGATTTATCATGTATCTAATATGATTTCTTTCACTCGCTCTGCTTCCTTTAACTCTCTATAAACTAACCAAGTTATGCTTTGTTCATTTATTTTCATTTGCTATGGTACTATGTTCTCTGCAAATGAGGCACAATCTCTCTTCTATTTACTATGTTCTTTGCTATGGTACTATAGTACAATGTTTTAATGAGGTTGTTTTGTGTATGTCAAAATTCTGAATATTGGTCTTTTGTGATATTTGTGTATTTTGTAGCATTTTCCTTAATGTTATTGACTAATGGTTAATTATAATTTTTTGTTGAATTATAGTTCAGTTTGCAGTCACTAGTTTGATGGTTGTATTTCTATTATGTAATGGTTGAATTAGTATAACTAACCCTTCTGTTACTGAATTATGATCAACCGAATTTGTTACTGAATTATGGATATGAAGGATTACTAACTCTTCTGTTACTGAATTATGGACATGCAGGAGAACATTTTTGACTCGTAGTCTTTTGTCGGATCCTATTTCAATTTCTATAAACTCTTATTCATCTCCAAAGCCATTTTCTCTGTGACTCAAGAACCTACCCCTTGTGAAGTCTAAAGAAGAAGCAACATACATTTCAAGAAGATGGTGATTTTAGAAATGAATTCTTTAGACTTATGGTCTACCAAAAAAATTGAGAGACCAAGACATTAAAACCTGCAGAAGGTTGATTTTTTTCGAGGTTTGAGAGATTTGAGAGATTTCCAAGTTTTTGAGGCAGAGAACCAGAGAGACTACAATTGGTATGATATACTTTATCATTTTAACCATTTTTGGACAATATCAATAACTGTTAGATCCCTGGTCATTTTACATATAGGTACGACAAGTATTAAGTATATTGTTTCATTTGAATATTTCTGGGTTATTATGTGCAGGCAACACAATGAAGACACTCACACATCATAAGAAGTATGTCTGAGCAATGACTCTCCATCATAAAGAGTATGGGTCTTTGTATTGCATCCACTTTATCTGTTTAACAGCAGAGCTTTGAAGATGTTGCACCTGAACGTTTCCTAATGGCATCTGTTTTTTTTATCGTTTTAGGAATGAATTTGGTTCTGCATCAGCTGACAACACCAAGAACCTTAGCATTCCAAAGGGAGAGTTTTGCCACAACATGTTGTTAGTCTGCTAGATAGATATATTAAGTAACTAATTCTCTTGCATCTTCAAGGTGCTTTTGATATGAGTTTACATTAGAACGTAATAAGTTTCTGACATGTTTTAGTTATATTGTCATCCGCCGCAACAAAAAACCATAATTAATGCCAATTGTTGTGAACGAGGATGGTGTAATGGTCACTGGAGGTAATGAAGTCAAATCTGAATCCTTTCTCTGTGATTGATTTTTTCTTTTTATGTAATAAAATTGGTGTGATGTACTCATGTTCATTATAAAAAATTGACTCGACGTATTTGTGAATAAAGGTGATAATGCAAGCATATTGTTCGGGGATTGGAAGAGTGGTCGCAGTTTCCAAACGACAGAGCCTTTTGTACAACCTGGTATGTATATTTATAACTTGTTTCTTGTTCTGTTGCTCTTGATCTGGCTTGTGAATGTGATGATAACATGTAGAAGTCTTGGTATGATAGATCTTGGTGAAGACCCAAAGATTAGAAATGTATGGTTGTTCTGTATTAGAACCAAAAAAGTTTTCCAGCTTTTAGGGTTCACGTAAACGCTTAAACGGTTGTTAAGAGCAATAGCAATGGGGTTGTGGGGTAAATGGCAGGTGCACTGGAGAGTGAAGCGGGTATATATGCACCGTGTTATGATCAAACAGGTTCGAGATTGGTAATGTGCGAGGTTATAAGACTCACCCTATCAATTTCAAACCACCAAAGGAGATTAGACACTTCTAATTATTTTTAGACACTTCTAATTATTTTATCTCTGAGGTCTTATTATAGAAATCTCAATTGTGTTTTCATGATTCTGTTTTCTGGAAGATAAGAAGGTCTCTTGTTTTGGGGAGATAGAAAACCAGAGGCCATTTATAATTTATGTTGTCAAGGGAACAATAAATACTTCATTTACTTATTTTCTCTTCTTTGGTACTTGTCAAAAAGCTATAGCTTTTTATGACTTTGTTTTTTTTAATTATTTGAAATAAATATGAAATTGGTACATATTCAGGTTAAGCCGTTATGGCATAAAATTTAAAATACATTATAATAAACAGCATTAATAAGAATGTTCAATAATTTTGCATTGTTACCAGGTCAGAACTCGTAAGAGTATTTGCTCCTCTCATTTATGAAAGTTTGGGTTAGTGGATTGACACATTTGTAACCCACAAAAATTGAAAAAAAAAAAAAACATGTTCAATAAACATCATTCATTATTCTGCTCGAAAACAAGATACACAGAATGGAGACAACAATATTGGAACAAGGAAATATAAAAAGACATTTTTTTCGTCAACCAGACTTATACTTGTTTATAGAACACTCATGAAAATATTAAAATTAAAAGAGTTTTTGTTGTATATTTTATAAGACCAAGCAAAAAAATTGGGGATTAAAAGAGAAGAGAGAATGTGAGGTCTTCCTCTTCATCTTCAACAATCTTACTAAACAATTGCTTAAACCGATCCGTTTGACATCTCTGTAAAAACTCCATAAAGTCTTGAGTTGCATTGTCTTAAACACAAATCTCACGCCATTTGTGGATGAATGAGAATTGTTTCAATTAAAATTAAGACCATCTGTAAAAATCAAGATTTATTCTTGAAGAAAGATTTCAAGGAAACATAGAAGAGATGCTGATGTTGGAACTGAAACTTACTCCGATAGTAACAATACTAACACATATCATCTAGCTGTATTTCCGGGTTCATACCAATTAAATTCATATTTATTGGAGTAATAGGGATCGGTTTAGTCCCGGTTATATTGGTTTAGTTTATCATACATGTATATATATGTATTATCATACAGTTTACATGAATAAGATGAAATAACAGAAATTCAAATATCTTCTTCTTCTTCAACCATCTGTTATCCATTGCTCGTAATATGGTATCAGAGCTATCTAGCTCGTTTTCTCTCTGATTTTCTTCCATTTCAACACCGATCTCACCTATATTTCGCTCCGATCTCTCTTTATCCTCTTAATCTGATCTGAAATTATGGTCTCGGTGAAGAATCTCCCTCGGAAGACAACCAGGCGTACTCGAACGACTGATTCGGTCAGTTCTGCTCATTCTGAACCAACGTTGGTCGAGACTTCGAAGAAACAAGCTCTTCGTACTGGAATTCACCTTGGATCTCCGGATTCGATCCACTCCCCGTTCTTCATGCACAACGCCGATCATCCAGGTTTGCAAATCATCTCTATTCGCCTTGATGATAACAATTATGATGATTGGAATGCTGCGATGAAGATTGCGTTAGATGCTAAGAATAAGATTAGCTTTATTGATGGAAGTTTGCCGCGTCCTAATGTCTCCGATGATAATTTTCGCTTGTGGTCGCGCTGTAATAGTATGGTGAAATCTTGGTTACTCAATTCGGTATCACCACAGATCTATCGCAGTATCCTCCGTTTGAATGATGCTACCGATATCTGGAATGATCTCCGTGAACGATTTCACATGACTAATTTACCGCGCACATTCAATCTCACTCAGGAGATACAAGATCTGAAACAAGGTTCCATGTCCTTATCGGAATATTATACCAAATTGAAGACTCTGTGGGACAATTTGGATAATGCCGAGGAACCTGATGATCCTTGTATATGTGGCAAATCTATTCGTATGCAACAAAGAGCAGATCGGAACAAGATTGTCAAGTTTTTGGCCGGCTTGAATGACTCTTATGCTATCATTCGGCGCCAAATCATCATGATGAAGACTCTTCCTACTCTTGCAGAGGTTTATAACATATTGGACCAGGATGATAGTCAGAAAGGTTTCTCAAGTGTTATATCCTCTCCCTCTGCTTTTCAAGTCTCTGAGAACACTTCGAGTTTTTCTTCAACGGATCCACATGTTTCCTATGTGAATTCTGGACCAAATAAAGGGAGACCGATTTGCTCCTATTGTAACCGAGAAGGTCATGTAGCTGATCGCTGTTACAAGAAACATGGGTTCCCTCCTGGTTTCGTTTCAAAATTCAAGAATGGTAAAACTCCTGATAAGACACAGAAACCTCTTTCTGTTGTTGCTCAAGTTGCAGTTGGTGATGACCAGAATAGTAAACCAGTGAATGTTGAAAACCTGATTGGTAATCTGAATAAGGACCAGATTCAACAGTTTATTGCTCTCTTCAGCTCTCAACTTCAGACTCAATCTTTGAGTTCCTCTTCAACAGCAGGCACTTCAAAGCAACCTCAACCTGATAATTCTGGTATTGTGCTCTCCCCATCTACTTCTTGTTTTGTGGGAATAATGATGTTGACTGAGAAGGTCATGAATCATGATTCTTGGGTTCTTGATTCTGGAGCGACTCATCATGTCTCTCATGATCGAAGTTTATTCTCTTCGTTGGACACTTCCATTCTCAGTTCTGTAAATCTTCCAACAGGGCCTATGATTCGTATAAGTGGCATTGGTACTATTCGTATCAGTCCTGATATTCAGCTGCAGAATGTTTTATTCATTCCTGAATTCAGATTGAATCTTATCAGTATCAGTTCTTTGACGGCTACTCTTGGTTCTGAAGTTCTGTTTGATTCTTCCTCTTGTAAAATCCAGGATCCTATCAAGGGATTAATGATTGGACAGGGTAGACGAGTGGCAAATCTCTATGTTCTGGACACATCCTCGATCATGGTGAATGCCGTGGTTGATGTTGGTGTGTGGCACAGGCGTCTCGGTCATCCTTCCTTATCCCGGTTGGATGTCATTTCTGATCAACTAGGGACGTCGAAACATAAGAATAAAAGCAATGCTTTCTGCCATATTTGTCATCTGGCGAAGCAGAAGAAACTCTCTTACTCTCCTCACAATAATATCTGTAATAACAACTTTGATCTGTTACATATTGATATTTGGGGGCCGTTTGCAACAGAAACAATAGATGGCCATCGTTATTTTCTTACTATTGTGGATGACCATTCCCGTGCTACTTGGATTTATCTTTTGAAAACTAAAGCTGAAGTGCTCACGGTATTTCCTGATTTCTTGAACATGGTCGAGATTCAGTTCAATGCTAAGGTGAAGTCGGTTCGCTCAGATAATGCACCGGAGTTGCGTTTCACGCGTTTATTCCAAGACAAAGGGATCGTTTCTTTTCACTCTTGTCCTGAAACCCCTGAGCAAAACTCCGTTGTGGAGAGGAAACACCAACACTTACTCAATGTAGCTCGCGCGTTGATGTTCCAATCCCAGATTTCTCTGCAATACTGGGGAGACTGTGTGCTGACTGCTACTTTCCTCATTAACAGGACTCCTTCCTCGCTCCTATCTAACAAGACTCCTTTCGAGATTCTTACTGGCAAGCCTCCGGATTATTCTCAGATTCGGACCTTCGGTTGCTTGTGCTACGGGTCTTCTTCGCCCAAGCAGCGGCATAAGTTTCTTCCTCGATCGAGGGCTTGTGTGTTCTTGGGTTATCCTGCTGGCTACAAGGGTTATAAGATCATGGACTTAGAATCTAATGTGGTCTACATCTCCAGGAATGTGGTGTTTCACGAAGAGATCTTTCCATTGGCAAAGTTGTCTGCTCCGGATGTTTCCATGGACCCCTTTGCTTCACTGGAGCCTGAGTCTCTCCCCATACTTCCTGCTTCCACATCTCATTCTAATCCTTCTGTTCATCCTCCTACCAGACAAAGGAAACCACCACCTCATTTACAGGATTATCATTGCTACTCCACTCAAACACTTTCCACCTCCTCTCTCCCTTCTCATCCATCTCTTTCTCCTTCCTATCTTTCCTTTGTGAATATGATCACTAAGATTCCTATTCCTCAATCTTTCTCTGAGGCTCAGGACTCCGAAGATTGGTGTACTGCTATTGACAAGGAAATTGGGGCCATGGAATCGACTCACACTTGGGAAGTTGTCTCTTTGCCACGCGGGAAGAAGACAATTGGATGTAAATGGGTGTTTACTTTGAAGTTTCTTTCTGATGGCAGTCTTGAGCGATACAAGGCACGTATCGTTGCTAAGGGTTATACTCAGAAAGAGGGTTTGGACTACAATGACACATTCTCGCCGGTTGCAAAGATGGCCACTGTGAAATTGTTGTTGAAAGTCGCTGCCTCTCGCAAATGGTTTCTCCATCAACTTGATATCTCGAATGCGTTCCTTAATGGTGATTTGGACGAGGAGATCTATATGCGTCTCCCTGAGGGTTATGCAGCAAGACAGGGGGACTCGTTGCCTCCTAACGCCGCTCTTCGTCTCCGAAAATCGATTTATGGTTTAAAACAGGCCTCGCGACAGTGGTTTCGGAAATTTTCTGATGTTCTTCTTCGCCTGAACTTTACTAAAGGCGCTGGTGATCATACTCTGTTTTTGCGTCATGATGCTAAGGGCTTTACTGCGGTTTTGGTTTATGTTGATGACATAATCCTTGCAAGCACGGAGGAGCAGATTGCTACTGAGTTGATCGCTGCCCTCAAGACCCACTTTCGTCTGCGCGACCTTGGCCCTCTTCATTACTTCTTAGGACTGGAAGTTGCTCGCAATGCTGCGGGGATTTCTTTGTCTCAACGGAAGTATACTTTGGAGCTTTTAAGCTCCGTGGGTATGTTGGACAGTTCAGTTGTCTCTGTTCCTATGATTCCTAATCTGAAGTTGTCCAAGGAGGAGGGCTCTTTACTTGAAGATGCTGAGCAATATCGGAAGCTTGTTGGTCGTTTGATGTATCTCACTATCACGCGTCCCGATATCACCTTCGCTGTAAACAAGCTCTGTCAATTTTCTTCTGCTCCTCGGACTTCTCATATGAAAGCAGTGTTCCGTGTTTTACAGTATCTCAAAGGAACGATGGGTCAAGGGATGTTCTACTCTGCATCTTCGGATCTTGATCTCAAGGGGTTTGCGGATGCAGATTGGGCTTCTTGCCCGGATAGTAGACGTTCTACGACTGGTTTCAGCATGTTCGTTGGTGATTCTTTGATTTCGTGGCGATCAAAGAAACAACCAACAGTCTCTCGTTCCTCGGCTGAGGCCGAATACAGAGCCCTGGCGTTGGCTTCGTGTGAGCTGCTCTGGCTCAAGACCATTCTTTGTGATCTAAACGTTTGGGAGCCAACGTATACGCCTGTTCTCTTCTCTGATAGTACGGCTGCGATGCATATTGCCTCGAATCCGGTTTTTCACGAACGCACAAAACATATTGAAATCGATTGCCACACCGTTCGGGAGAAATTGGACCAAGGCTTGATTAAAACTCTTCATGTTCGTACTGAGGATCAGGTCGCTGATATTTTAACTAAGCCATTGTTCCCTCATCAATTTGAGCATTTGAAATCCAAGATGAGCCTCATTAACATCTTTGGCTCCTCTTGAGGGGGACTATTGGAGTAATAGGGATCGGTTTAGTCCCGGTTATATTGGTTTATTTTATCATACATGTATATATATGTATTATCATACAGTTTACATGAATAAGATGAAATAACAGAAATTCAAATATCTTCTTCTTCTTCAACCATCTGTTATCCATTGCTCGTAATAATATTTTAACAAAATATTTATTTTTCTGGCTATAATATTTACCTAACATGGTAATCCACTCTAAGTCACATATTATATTTCAAAATTTTGGTAATTTTAAAATTATATAAGCTTTTCATCAAAGTATATAAACAATAATAATATAATCCCGACCCATAAAAAAAACAAATAAATATAATAATATTTTTTTTTTGTGCCACATCCTATTGCGGATGAACCAATTCCCGAAAAAAACTTTTATGGTTAAGAAATATAACTTGTTTCATATAACCAAAGTTAACAATATTTTATCGTGTTTAAGTAAGATATAAAGAGTAATGTGGTTATATATATATATATATACATCTCTATAGTATTATCTTAGAATCACTTTTAAAAATCTAACATTTAAATCATTAAAATATTACATGATATGCCATTGTTAAAAAATAATTGAAAGAACAAAAAAAAAATTTATTAAGGATAAAATTAGAAATCAATGTAATTTTCATTAAAGGTAAAACTGGAAATATATGTATAAATTTTTAATTGAAAAATAAATATTATNGGAAATATATGTATAAATTTTTAATTGAAAAATAAATATTATCTCACAAAATAATATCTAAAAACGAATCTTAAATATATTTTAAATTTTAAAACAAATTTAAAAAGAAAAAAATAAAAATCAAATTATTTTAATATTTGTTATGCTTTTCAA
>OVAO01000543.1:0-15849 GCA_900406285.1 Biscutella auriculata | reverse complement strand
GTTAGACTTCAAATAGCACTCAAAAGATTCATTCGGGCATTTCGTCGAACACCTTCCGGGCTAGAAATGCCTAAATTCTAGAATTGATTAATTACTTCATTTCTAGCATTAAAATCATCAATTAAGTGAAGATAGGTTGATTACCAGCCCTAAGTAGTATGTCTAAGCACTAAACCAGCATAATCTACCTAATCCATCCACTTAGGAAAAACTACTCACTAATCATAAATTCAACACAAATCAAAACAAGAGTAATCATAATGGAAATAGGGATCATATATAAGCTAATTAGAATCAAGCATCAACGAGAGTACAAAAGATTAAAAACAAGAGAAAAGACAAAAACTAAGAAAAGAATGACATAATGAAGATGGTTAGGGGTTGGGGTATTTATTGACTCGTGAGGACTCGTCCCGGTACCGGGACGCATGGGTTGACTGGCCCGGGATGGTGTTCTGGGACACATCTAGCTTGGACTATCCCGGGGTGGCCGACCGGGATGCATCCTGGGATGATGCGAACTGGTGGAATCCTGGGTAGTGTCCCGGTTTAGGCGGAGCCTCCAGGCCGGGACTATGTACCCCGAGACGATGCTGGAGCGTCTTCCAGCCCGATATGTCCCGGGTTGAACTGGCCGGGATGCATCCCGTGACTAGATGTTCTGAGGCGGTTTTTAGGACCCCTCCCGTGCTAGGTGGAGCCTCCAGGCCGGGACGATACTCCGAGACGCGTTGAAAGAGGGTTGTCCCGGGTTAAGCTACCCCGAGACCTTGGTCGGAATACACTACTCTGGAAATGGTGGAGAAGGCGTCCCGGTTTAGATGATCTGGGACTTGTCTATACATGGGCCGGGACTCTTCACAGGAGATGATGCAGTTTGGTTCGGCTTTGCAAGTGAATTTCCGATTGATCCGCGCTTCGTCCTTCGGTTGCTTCACACCTGATAAATGCAAATGGAATGCAATATGACCTAAGAAAACTCTAAATGCAAGCTAAAACCGAATGAAAACGAATGAGAACAAGACCTAAAAACGATAAAAAACACAACATATCAATCTCCCTTGTCAACCCTTATATCATTTCTATTGACATTTGGTTTGTTTAGTTCTCTTGTCTTTTATCGGTTTTTTCCTAAGTTTTAGTTTGCTTGCCCGTGTGTTGGGCCTCTCTCTCGATGTATAGCTGGTTTCAAGAACAAATTATTTAGTCGGTTTAGTTTGTGGGAAATTTCTTTATATCCGCCGCCTTAGCTCGCGGAGATTGTTATATCCGCCACCTTAGTATTTTTCCCATGTATCATTCTCGATATCTTTATGCTTTTGTTATAATATTAGTGAAAAAAAATATTACAGCGTCTTGAAAGCCAATCAACTTTCAAAAGAATTACCTCTGAAACTAAGGAATCTGCCAACTTTTCAACAAATGTAATATTCAAACAAGTTTTGGTGGATAATTCCAACAAGAACATAAATTCAATATGAGAAGATCTTGGGGGAAATAAGATCTTACAGATGAAGATAAGATTTTAGAGATAAGAAAATATCTAAAAATAAGTAAAATTAGTTAAAAGTTGTTAGTAATTATGTTAGTTTAAGGAGTAGCTTAAGCTTATATAAATAAGAGGTTCTATGGAGATATGTTTCATAAGAATTAAGCAAGAAAGATTTAGTTTTGAGAAAGAGTTTCTAAATCCAATAAAGAAGAGAAGTTCTTTATAAAGTTAAATTTCTTGTTTATATGATTTGAATTGGTATCATAGCTTCAACTCGAAAGATCCGATCACGAACGCATGTGGTGTGACTCACGTAACCAAGCATGGGTGACGAAACCGCAAGTCATCAAAGCAAACGACTGATCTTGGAGTTTCATACATTTGATGTGCTATGTTGACATCATCAAAACTACACAATTTGGTCGATAAGAATGAAAGTTACTCTTTAAGCAAGTGAAGTATGGGAAAAAATTGATCTAGGGTCTGTTCATAAAAAGAAGGACAATGTGGCGACAACATTATTGCTTCAATCCATCTTCGAAGCACTCATACTACAAGTCGAAGAGCAATATTTCGCAAAAAACTTATGGGAAGCTATCAAATCTCGTCACCAAGGAGCAGACCGAGTGAAAGAGGTGAGACTGCAAAACCTGAGTGCAGAGCTAGATAAGCTAAAGATGAGTGACAACGACAAGGTTGGTGACTTTGCAGACAAGATTTTAGGCCTTGCAGTTCAATCAACGTCCCTTGGAGAAGTCATTGATGAAATGAAACTGCTGAAAATTTTCTTAAAGGGACTTCCAAGACACAAGTTCATACAAATTGTGGCATCCCTTGAGCAAGTCTTAGACTTGAAGAAAACAAGTGTTGAAGATATAATTTGGAGAATAAGGGCGTTTGATAGAAGAAACCCAAAGTGAGGACCAAGAAAACCTAATATTCGCTAACTCTAACGACAACCGAGGAGGCTACAACTATTATTGAGGAAGAGGAAATCAGGGCAATAATAACTATGGTAGAGGCAGTGGACGAGGGAGGTTGAATGGCCAAAACCAAGGAGGAGAAAACATGGATCATAACCAACGACAAAAGAAAGATCTGTCCAAAATAATATGTTCGAGATGTGACAAATCCGATCACTAGTATCAACATGTCTTGAAATACCTCCAAAGATATGAACTTAAACGAGACTTAAGAGGTTGAAGTTGCTCTTTGTTCATGAGGTGGTGTTTTTAAACAAAAATAAAGTGTTTCCACAACAGTACTATAACAACGACAAGAACATATGGTACCTCGACAATGGAGCAAGAAACCATATGATGGAAAACAAAGAAATTTTCTCAAGCCTAGATGAAAACATAAAAGGTAAGGTAAAGTTTGGTGATGGTTCGATATGTTGATATTGTTGGGAAGGGTATCATTGTCTTTGCAGGAAAAATTGGTGAAAACAAAACACTCAAAGATATTTACTACATACTAGAACTTAAACACAATATCATAAGTTTAGACAAGCAATAGAGCATGGATGTGAAGTGACGATGAAAGCAGATACCTTGACGTTAAGTGATTCACAAGAAAAGTTATTTGTACAAGTTATAAGATCACCAAACTTTCTTTACTAAGCACATATAGAAATAAACTTTCCAAAGTGCTCACACATATTTGGTGACGATGAGCACACTCGGCTAGCTAAAATCAAGTTCAAAGATATGAGGAACTCAATAAAAGTTCAATCAGTCAGAGCCACAAAAGTTCAAGTTAAAATTATGGGGGAGAATGTTGGATAATTCCAACAAAAAGATAAACTCGAGATGAAAAGGTCTCGAGAAAATAAGATCTTAGAGATAAGGAAAGATCTTAAAATAAGAAAAATTAGCTAAAAATTGTTAGTAATCTTATTAAGTTAAGGAGTAGTTTAGACTTATATAAATAAGAGATTTTATGGAGAAATGTTCTACAGAAATTAAGCAAGAAAGATTTAGTTTCGAGAGAGTTTCTAAATTAATAAAGAGATAAGTTCTTTACAAGTTTAAATTTCTTGCTTGAAGTTTGAGTTTAGTTTTTTTTAAGAAACGTGAAACCTCAATATGTTTTTCGTATAGAATTCTTAGCTCGAACAACTACAGGGGAGAAATTCCAACTGTATTTGCAAAACTCACCACTTTGAGAGATTTGTAAGTATCCCAGGAGTATTTTCGAATTCAGTCGTTTAAGCAATACAAAATTTCTCAAGAGTATTTTTGAATTCAATCATTTAAGGAGATCAAAAAGATAGTAGACAAATGAGAAAATTTATCAGGTATCAAATTAAAATATTTACATATAAAATTCTTAAGATTCAAATTATTTATTTAATTTTTTGCCAATTTTTATTTTTGAAAATATCATTGCTCAAGTATCATGCATTTGTACTTCGAATAGGATTCACGACTCCAAAAATCCCCCAAAAAGTACATTCAATTTGGTCTTCACATTTATTTTTGATAAGTTGTAAAACTGCTTATATATCATTTTGAGAAAAACGCGCCTCTCAAATGCATGACCAATTCCTCCAACTAAAAGAAAGACCCATCATTCTCATCGTAACTAGCATTGATCCAAAAACTGTTCAAGATACGTTTGTAATTAATATTTTGTTCCTATAATATTTGTCTTATATCATCTTATTTTTTTCCTTCTAAAATTTGTATCTTCCTCATATCTAATCATTCATATAATCATTATTTTTAGGGCAATTATATCATAATGCTACAATATCAACTGAGCTTTTTTTAATGAGGAAAACAAAATTTCCGAAGAATTTCGTAAAAGGTATAATTACAAAACTAATGTTCTAAAATACTCATATAACTTATTTATATTGATTTCTTTTACTTTTAAAGCCATCTGCATAATTATTTAGTAAATTTATTAAAACTAATATATATTACAATCCTCCTACAATTACAGTACAATATATAATAACTCTCTTATCCCTATAAATATGAATGAAGATATTGAGTCAATGCCTACTAGTATTAAAAATATTGGAAAAATATTATCAAGGAGATAATCTCCAAAAGGTATTAATCTTTATTTTTTCCCCTGATGGTCTTATTCTTTCATTATTTGTTGGGGTTCCTAAAGTTAATCACTTTTACATGAGAAAACCTTTTGATGTAAGATAAAAGTGATTGATGTCATATTAAGCAATGAGTGGTTTTATATAGCATGTAGTGGTTGCAAGAAAAAATGACTGAAATTGGGAAAAAAATAAGTTGTGGATTTTGCAATGCATATCGAGTTGTTATGATACTTCGGTATGTACACATTGACCTAAGTTTTTCAAATAATTTTATTTTAATTATCTTTTCCTTTTCTAATAGGTATCGTATTGAGGTTATTGTTGAAGATGATTGTAATACTACCACATTTGTTATTTTTGATTAAGTTGCTGAAAAGTTATTGAAGAATATTACATCTCTCCTAACAGCAAATAATGTAAAAATCTATAATTCAAAATCTATAATTCATTCTTTTACATATTCTCCAATTAACTTTAACGAAATAGGATATATATCAGAATAAAGACATTGCAAAAATGGTTCCCAAATCATTCAAGATTTAGTTGGGAGAACTTTTATATTTCAAGTGAAAGTTTCCAAATATAATTTCACAACTAAACCCCAAATTTTTCTGGTTGTTAAAATAACATTGTCTCCAACAATAAGAGGTATGAATTTGGTTGATAATATTAATCATATACGTAGTTCACATTTTATTATATATATTATTTCCATCCCTATTTGTATTTTTGGATGACAGAAAAATGAGACATCTTAATCGAGTACAAAGAAATTGGAAACTCAATCTTCTCCCGAAGGTCAAGGATTGAAGAGGCTGCAATTGATATTTTAACTATATATCTACATAATATAAGATGATAAAATATATTACATATAAAATTTTCACCTTTCCTAATTTATTTTCTACAGGAAAATAAGACACAAATTATCATGCAAGATTGTGAAGAAGAAATATAGGATCTCTCATTAGTTTTTATTGTAGCACAATTTAATTGTTTCCACCATAACTTTATCATGCATCTTAATTTCTTTTCTTTATTTGTATGTTATGCACATCAATTTTTTTAATAATTTCATTTTTTAATTTCTTTGCTTTTATAAAATTTCATTTTTCTATAAAATTGTCTACGTTTAAACCTTCAACAAAAATTAAAATTTTCTACACATATATCATTATGATTAGTTTTAGTTAACTTTTAACATTTATAAAATACAACTATCCAGAAATATTAGGATTGGAAAATTAATATTTTTTAATTTATCTTTCTAAACATTTATATAATTTATTTTTGAGATGCATAGAGCTTGACATTTGTCAACGTCAAGTCAAAATTTTTGGTTGATGGTGGAGACTCACATACAAACCCAATGAAGTATCGTAACCTGGCCGGAGCACTCCAATATCTCACCTTGACCCGCTCAAACCTAACACATGCATCATATATGTTTATTCATGCACCTCCCAAGAACCCATCACAGGTTCTTAAGCGTATCATATGGTACGTAAAAGGAACTTTACACATGGGTATGCAACTACACAGAGGACGAATGGACCCACTCACTACGTACACGAACGCGGATTTGGTTGGCTGCCTAGACACGAAGCGATATACCTCTAGATATTACGTGTTCCTCGGGGAAAATTTGATTTCTTGGTCCGTGAAACGACAACCAACAATATCACACTCAAGCTCGGAGGCAAAATACAAAGGAGTTGCTAATACAGTAGCAGAACTGACTTGACTTCAGAACCTCCTCCGCAAACTCACTGTCAAGATCAACAAGGCCTCAACCATTTACTGTGAAAAAATTGGGTCCGTCTATCTGGCCACAAATCCTGTCAAGCATCAAAGGACAAAGCATGTTGAGCTGAACATCCATTTTGTCAGAGAAAAAGTCACAATCGGAGAAGTCAGTCATTAACGTCCCCACATCACTACAGTTCGCACACATCTTTGCAAAAGGTTTGCTTACAACACTGTTCGAGCAATTCAGATCCAGTTTAACTGTCCACACTTCGACGTTTCAACTGGGGGAGGGTGAAAGAATATACGAATATTATTCCTTTTTGTAAACGACTTCTCCAATATTCTCGCGAGTTTATTCCCTTTTACGTTGTAATTATTGTGCCTATTTAAAGGCTCGTTGAATGCCAAAGAACCCTAAGGGGAACCACTCTATCTAACAACAACGTTTTTATATGCAATCTCGTTTTTCAACCATCTCACTCAGTTACTAAGCATTGTCTCTTGAAAACGGTAGTTACAATGTTAATCTCCATTTCGCCGAGGTTATGTTCAGCGGTAACACTATATATCAAAGCTTAGGTAGAAGCATCATTGACATCTACATTCAGGTTAACTCCAAGGACATTTATTTATTAAATGTCTGAAAAGCATGGTCATATTTTGAATTCCAATGAAAGCTTTTTGGTAAAACAATGAAGGGAAAGCTCGAGGTGAAGGATTTAATATTGCAGAAGAAGCAAAAGGTCTTGGAAAAGTTGTCATTAAGACGTTTTCGTTGGAGATTCAACTATATTGGGCCGGTGAAGGAACTACAGTCATTCCCACAAAATATGTTTATGGTCCTCTCATATATGTTTTATCAGTGGATCTAGACCAAAAGTAAACTTACGTCAAAAGAACTCTTCGTTGAAACACTTTGGCAATTCTTCTGTATTGTATTATAATTTAAAATAATTAATCTACTTGGAACCATTTCTTAGCTTTTTAAATATATATATACTAGACTAAGTAATCTTTTTATCAATTAATGAAAGAGCTCAATAAAAAAAGAACGGCAGGTTGGGTCTTTGAAAGAGTTCAAATCATTTTGATCATAATAAGTTTGAACTCTTTTATCGAGTAGGTCTACGATTCGAGTCCGTATAACCTAACTAAGAAATTTATTATAATAAAAAACATTCAAATCAAAACAATTAGAAAAGATTATTTTAGAGTTCATCCAATATTCTCATTTTTAACAAAAGTTCAACACTTTTCAAAATAGATTTCAATCCACCAAATAAAAGTGGTATAAGTTATTGTAAATACAGAGAATAAATCAGCAACAGATTTACGTCTTGAAACGCCAAGACTAAGCAATTAAACTCTTTATTTATAAGCAATAACCTTTACAACTCAAAGATACTCTTACAAGTTTTCTCTCTTCTCTAAGCCTACCTTTAGACAAATTCGAAAAGCAAAGAATTAACCCCCTAATTCTCTCTAATCTAACTCACTCAGCAGCGAACTAATCAGAGAAGAAAACGAACACTCACCTTCGAAACTCTCTGGTTTTTTCAGAGATCGAAGTCTCAAAACCCTTAGGCGATATTCTCCCAAAGTGTTAGGTTTTTACAACACCTTTGGACCCGAATATATACCTCATAAACCTAAGAAGCTTTCATAATCCTTTCAATGGAATTTTCCTTATTCCTCCTCTTTCCTTTTCCTTTTTGATTCATGAATGAATCTTTTCCAAATCTTTTTTCCAGCTCAGCACCTCTTCAAGAAGCTCGATTCTCCTCTGATGCAAACTCCCAGCGTCCTGATTCCATCACTCCAGCTGGTTTGCATCTTCAATCTTCTCCTTTTTAGCTTAGTTTGATACTCAAGCATCCAAGGTCTTCAACACTTGCTTCAACAAGCAAAGACACACACAAAGACAACATGTATGCAGAACCTTTGTTATCAACACAGAGATCGCTCCCCCATAAGGTGTTACTCCTCCTTTGTACTCACGTCATCAGACGTTAGAGACCAAATATGAGACATCTCCCCCTGCTTAGTGCATAACTAAGTTAAAAACATTAGTGGTGCGTAGAGGAGAACACTTTCCTGCAGCTTGCGCATCCTGAAGCACTTTGATTGCTTGTCGCATTTTTGTTCTCAACTCATGTTCAGGCTCTTGCTTCCTGGATCTGCATGTATTGGGCTGCTTCTTCTTGCCCAGAGATTGGCTTAACCTCTGCTCGGACGAACTCCACCATCAACTATCTCCTTCACTTTCTGTTGTTGATCACATTCCTTAACCATTCAGAGATGTGCCCAAAATTCCTGACAACTTCAAAGCTGCAGAGCTGCACTTGAGTTACCATACTCATCAGAACAGCGTCAGTAATCATAGCTCTCACCGAATGCTTTTCTGGAACCATGGCATTGCATTAGTAAAAAAAACAGATATAGCCACGACAGATTTCGTGGGTATAGAGCAAATTTTTGTGGCTATACAGGTTTAGCCACGAATTTGCCACAAAATTAAATTTATGGGTATAGCCTCGTGGCTAACGATATTCAGGGCTATTTCGTGGCAATTTGTCACGTAATTGTCACAATTATATTTGTGGGTATGTTTTCCCACAAAAAGTGTTTTGTGGATTTTTCGTGGGTAATAATTATGAATTAAAAAAAAATAAAAAATAAATTACAGCTATCAGAGGTTGGCGCCAGCCCCCTGGTCGTCGCCAGTGACCCTTGCCGCCGCCGGTGAACCCCCATGGTCATTGATGGCAACAAATTAAATCCCCATAATCGAGTGAGGGAATACTCGAACCTGGGTGTGGGGAACTGCACAAGTGGACTCAATCACTAGACTAGCCTGACATTAATGTTCATTGTTACCATAACTATTATACAATAGTACCTTAATTAATAGCGTTTTAGTTTTATTTGTTTTGATTATAATTGGTTTGGCTCANATAATCGGTTTGGCTCGAGTTTAACCGAAGTGGTAATACGATGTTATTGATAATGTGACCATTTGGTAATAAACTATTTATTGGTTTAGTTCGGTTCGGATTATTTGTGCTTCGGTTTATTTTGGTTCAGTTTGTTTTGGTTCGGTTACGTAAAAAGTTTGTTTCCCGATTTTTTAAAAAAAATTTAAATTTATTACTTAAGATATAATTATATAAATATGTTCAATATAGTCTTTATATATATATGAAAGATGATTATTTTGAAATGATAAGGTTTGATATTATAGTGTATTACATATATTGTACTTATCTAACAGTAACGANATTGTACTTATCTAATAGTAACGAAGATGATTAAAATTTTCTTTTAATATATATAAATTATTGAAGTTTAGTATCGAATTTTGTTATGTAGTATTATCATATATCATAAGCGAGTAATACATCATATAGTATCGCTTCATGGCTCGAATCATCGATTTAATTATTTGTTAAGTGTTTCTTTATCAATTTATTTTGATATATATATATATAACTACTATTTGTTAATAGTTTCAATTATCAATTTATTTTGTTCTACATATTTATTCATTATTTGTTAATAGTTTCATTTTTAATTTATTTTTATCTAAATATTCATTTTTATTATATTTTTTATTTTATTCTTTTGTGGTTTAGGGTTTAAGGTTTAATAAAGAGTTAGAGCTTTAGAATTTAGAATATATGATTTATGATTTCGTGTTTAGAATTTTGGGTTCATGATTTAGGGTTTAAAATATATGATTTAGAGTTTAAAGTTTTAAGTTTTGAATTTAGAGTTTATAGTTAAAGGTTATAGAGTTTTAGAGTTTAGGGTTTAGAATATATAATTTATAGTTTTGAATTGTGGATTTTTAGTTTTTAGTTAGAGTTTAGAGTTAATGGTTAGAGTTTAACAGTTTATAGTATAGGGTTTAGGGTTTTAATTTTGTATTAAAATTAGCCACGAACACATTTCGTGGCAAATTTGTGGCTATTTTGATTTAGCCACAAACACATTTCTGGAAAATTTGTGGCTAATGATTTAACCACAAAATAGTTTGTGGATATTTCGTGGGTAGCGTAGCCACGAACGTATTTCGTGGTTATTTCATGGCTATATTAGCCACGAATACAATTCGTGGTTAATTTGTGGGTATATTAGCCACTAATACTTTTCGTGGAAATTTCGTGGGTTTTTTTTCCCACGACCAATTTTCGTGGGTATATTTTTAGCCACGAAAATTTTCATTGCTTTTCTGTGGTTATTTACAGTTTTTTTACTAGTGTTGACCTCATTAGTCTTCTTGTTCAGTTTCGACAACCTGTTTTCTAAGTAACCTGAAAGCATCTCAACAAACCATAAGTGCACACTGCTCATCTTAATTCATCAGACACTACTCTCTTAACACAAGCCTGACTCATTTGATTTTAACAGTTCAATCATCAATTATCATCTTGAGTGGCTTACTTTGAAAAAATATAATTATCATGAACACACATACATTGAGAATTTTAAGAGCTATTTACCTCGCTTATGTCTATAGCTGGGAGATCAGGTACAATACTCATGACTTTTACACAAAAATGACTCCCCCTCAGCAGTTCCAAAAATATTCAGACCTGGGTGATGTGTCTAGACTTTCACATTGTCATACCTTCATTCTGATTCACTACTTTCATCCGACTTCCCGTTATAATCTATTTAAGGCAACTGGATAATTCTTTGGGAAGGATATCACGATGAGTTATTCACTCACGTTTCTCAAGTGGTGGAAGTTACATGCCTTTACCACTAGATCGACTCATTGATTTCCCCCTTTTTCTTTTCCTTTTTTTTGTACTCCTCTTGATTTTTGAGTGATTTGCTTCACCAGGTGTTTCTTTAATTTTATGAGTCAGCGAGGGTTGTACTTGTAGCTTCACTTGACTTTTCAGCGTACACTGTACATTTTATACCCACACCTTCCTTCCCACAGCTCTTTGACCTCCTTAATTGATTGAGTTCAGACCATCAGATCGCTGAGTCTCAGAACGGTATGACATACAACTTTTTTCCACATCACTTTACATAATCAGGTTTCAGAGACTTTGGAAAAACTCTTATTAACTTACTGTGAGGTTCATTATCCAAGTCCTTTTCATGTCCTTAAACTGCACACTTCACAAGATAANAGACAGATTAGATTTCACACACACCGATTGCCTTTCTGAGATTGACAAATCGGTTAAAATCAAGCGGTTTAGTAAAGATATCAGCAAGTTGATGCTCAATGCATACATGTTCAACAACAACCAGTTTCTTTTCAACCAACTCACGAATAAAATGATGAGGAATATCTATGTGTTTTGTTCGAGAGTGTTGATAAGAGTGTTTTTGGGTCGATTTGGTGGCTTATCAATGTAGTATGGGTAAGATGGGTGATCAGGATGTCGAACCAACTCGGGGGAATTAACTCACAAGTTTTATGATGTATTTTACTAAGTCTAGGTAAACTTAAGGGTTTGTTCTATCACTAACAACTCCTAAGCAGTAAACTAATAAAAATAAGAATTCAGAAATGGAGGAGACTCATGGATTAGAAAAATCGATATTGGTAGAGGTTTTCATGATAGATCGGTTTACTAAACTCCTTTTGGCTTATCCTATGTCTAAGAATTTCGAATATAGATTAACTCACTCTCGTGATGGAAGCCCCTTTCCTAACATGCTATTACACAAATCTTTTGGCAATAAAACATGAATAAAAAGCACTAAGCACAATTTCATACAACAATTAGCCAATAACTTAAACAATCTCTTGGAAATAATTGACTACCAACCTATTCACTTGTATAAGAATTCTATCAAACACCTTTCGGGCGATAAATCTCCTAAGATCTAGACTAGGTTAGCTACTCCTATTCTAGCATTAGGTTCATGAATAGATTGAGAATACTTACTCTAATTTAGATCTAAACCATTTCTAGCATCAACTCTACCAGATCTAATCCCTAATCCATAGGTTATAGAGATTACTCACAATTCACGCATAAAACACTTAGAGAGTTTTTAGACATGATTTGTGAGAGAGATTGAGATTAGAATGGATTAAAACTAAGAATCAAACAAAATAATAAGAACAATCAAATGGGAAAAAGAATTGCAATAATAAAAGTACCAAAGAAATCTCTCACAAATGTTTGAGAATAATGAGATCTAAAACTTCAAAACCTAAGAAAACTTAAAGCTAAAAACGTTCTTAGGGTTTTTGTGATTGGGTCTTTATATAGGAGATCAAAATTAGGGGCAAAAATGGAAATTAATTTGATGTCGGCGGGGTCACCGCCGCTCAGTGCAGACCGGCGCACTTGACCGGTGCTCTCTGTCTGTCGTCCCTGGTTGAGTTTCGCTGGTCTGTCATGACCGGCGGGCTTGACCGGCATTCTTTGTCCAGAGCAGTCTAGGTAAGCTTTGCCGGTCAGTGCACACTACTGGGCCTGACCGGCGATCTTCCTCCAGATCGTCCTGTTTGAGGTCCACCAGTCTGGCATGACTGGTGGTCTTGGCCGGCGTGGCTGGTTCTCCCGGGACTTAGCCATTTTTGCTCCGAGAATGCTCCGTAATTTCTCAATTCCTCTCCTTCGCCTTCTCTGCACCTGGAATGATGAAAAACATGCAAATGCAACCTATAAACTCTAAAATGCATCCTAAACTAGTGCAAAACGAATGAAAACTGAGTGGTAAAACCGGTAAAATACACACGCATAAAGTGTTGAGCATGATTTTTAGCAATGTTAATGGCACTTTGGTTATCACATTGAATCATCATAGAGTCAGAAGTCATACCATAGTCAGATGTCATCTGCTTCATCCACATCAGTTGAATGACACACTATTCTATTTCTTATGTGCAAATAGATCAGATTATTTCCCATGAAGAAACACCCACCACTAGTGATAATGCGATCATCCATCGATCCTACCTAGTCAGCATCACAGTACCCCCATGAGGTTTTCGTTGGTGTCCTTTGAGTAGAGGATCCCCAAATGTGTGGTCCCTTTAATATACCTTCTGATCCTCTTGACTGCCATCAAATGTGATTCCTTGGGTCTTGCTTGGTACCTTGCACATATTCCAATAGCATAGCAAATATCAGGTCTACTTGTTGTAAGATAGAGTAGACTACCAATCATTCCCTGTATGTTTTCTGATCAACATCCCTCCCACTTTTTCCTTTGAGAGTTTTTCGTTCGTACCCATAAGAGTTCTCATTTCTTTGTCGTTCGTACCTCTAACGTATCCATTTCCAACCAAGAATGTTGTGAGATGCTCATATCAGGCTTTCGGTGCTTGCTTCAATCCATAATGAGCTTTCTTGAGTTTGAAAACGTGATCAAGACGAGTGTGATCTTCAAATCCTTTTGGTTGTTCCACATATACTTCTTCTTGAAGAATTCCATTCAGGACGACTTTGGAGGCATGACTAGAGTCGAGACAACATGCATGTTCCTAGCCACCTTCCGGTTCAATTTCTACAACGATTTCACGCATTATAAGGATTCAGAGATCGGGTTTTTGAGATACTGAGACCGATACGAAAATCACCACCAGACGAGCCTAAGAGCCTTTGCCAACATGTACCGCCTTCCCCCCGATGGGAGTGGGCACTTCGCCGTCACGACTGATGATGAGGAAAGATACTTCTGGGAATTTATTGGAAGCGGCACCTTCGTGTTCTGCGAGACAAAGAGCTCTTGTATTAGCATCCAGCGATCTGTTACATGCACAAGCTCATCGTTAGCGTTTTCTTCGCGAGGAAACCAGCGGTCACTATTGATATTGAAGAACTTTGTTTCCTCATGATCGGAGTAGTCCCGTGGATTCCGAGATGATTCAACCGTGACGACATGTTCCCTTCTATCGGGCACTGTAAGCCAGACCTTATCAGGCTCCTCGACTTCTCGCTGCAAAGTGTCAGAGATCGTGTCATAGCCGAGCCATGCGCTCCTGCTCAGATTAATGTCGGCGGTCTCCTCACCACCCAATTCTTGAAAAGTGGAGCAGAGGACCACCGTGACACTATGATACCTCTGGGCTTGATGTACCTGGCCTATTTAAAGAGCACATTCTTATCCGGGAAGTCACAGGAGAAGTTCGTTTACAACTTCACATCTCGTCGGGGCCGCAAGGAGTTCTTCCTTCTGCCTAGTGAGTAGCTCGCCTCGTTCCTCGTCAATTGCTTCAATATAGACTTCAGTCCCATGCCTGCTCAGCTGTATAATCTCGAAGGTCCCTACCCTATTGAGCCATTGCTTGCACGGAAGCGTAGCTTCGACACATTCAAAGATGAACCAGAATGGGCTCCGGAAAACGACGAGTACTTCTCCATGTATGGGTATGGTTCCTACCATGATTTCTAGGTAACCCTAAACACCTCTTGTAAATAAGCATTTAGTTTTCATTCTTTTTAGGTTCCTTCCTTAGGCTTATACATGGACTGTGTAGTTTAAGTTTGGGGGAGGGACCGGCTTTGTACTAATCCTAGTTTTCTATTTTGTTTGAGTCTTGGATGCAGTGTATGTAGTAATGTTGATTATTAGAAAAAGCATAAAACTCGAAAAATTTCAGAAAAACCAAAAAAAAAATTGTTTTCATTCGGTTTTCAAAAGAGAGCTTTAACATCTTTACTCGCAATCATCGATTTCACCTTGTAGTCTCGAAAACTCTTGAAGTTCATAGCCATTGATCTTGATGTTTAAAAAGCCAAGTCCTCGGATCATGAAGCCTGCTAGCTTAAGATTGCTTTCATTTTAATATGAGTTTTAATCTGGAATTTAATTAGCATGATCAACTGTTTCACTTGTGTTTCATGGTCTCTCTTATTTCATGGACGAGTTTGGACAGCTTAAACCAAAACACTCTTGGTCCAACTCGATTATCCTCATTTTAAGGATAATGCCTCTCACTCGATCACCCTGAGCCTAAACACGAGTGAGTCTTCATTACTTTTTCTTAGTGACTGAGGATTTTGCAAAAACCTGATAGATAGAGAGCACAATATCGAATATCTATGCGGGTAGTTAGGATTGAGATATGCATTGGAACTGAACTGTGATTGCTTGGGTAGCTCTAGGACTTGATTCATTCTTGTTCTGGGTAGACTAAGCTTGTTTAATGTCGGGTATGTCTTATAAAAAGAAAAGAGAATAGATTGGGAAAAAGAGAATGAAAAGAAGATCAAAAAGAGAAATACCTTAGGGATATAAAAAGAAATACAAAGTGTGTTTGTGTATATCTGATAAATAGGAGNCGGGGTTTAACTATGCACCAATTCTATAAAGAGATCACAAAGTCTTGGTGGATAATAGATGTTTGCTTGTCACTAACAAAATCTACTAGAAGCATAAGCAAAATAATCATTAAACAAGAAAGTCAACTCAACATAGCAAAAAGTCAACGATTACGATTAACAAGATAATAAAGAGGAAGCTAAGCAATTAGGCAATGGCAAATGATTCGGGAAACTAAAAATACTACAATGTTGCTCATTTCTATCATTATCATGCTGATTCTTAGTCTAGGAGCTAT
>OVAO01000542.1:0-20459 GCA_900406285.1 Biscutella auriculata | reverse complement strand
ATCAAATGTAGTAGAGTGGTGGATACAAGTATCCGGGGAATATCAAACCACTTCCGAGATATTGTTTACACACAACTTCTATAAAGAGTTACGCTAAGTCTAGGTGAATACGATAGGATTGTTTTGTCACTAAACGAACCTATTCTAATAAGAAGATAAGCAATTGAACAAGTTAGAGCAAGTCGAAATTAAACGATTAAAAGATGATTATAAAAAGGACTAAGCGGATGGAGTTTGGTTATTGACTCGGGCGGTTTAATCCCTAGGTTTGCTACTCATTAACAACATTCTAAAATGGTTATCCTTGGTCTAGGAGCTATCCGATATAGATAAGTCCAATCCCTTGGTAAATACCCTTTACCAAAATATACAAATATCAATCCCTTGACCATGTGCATGAATTGGAAAGCATTAAACCCTAGTCCATAACTATATGATCCTAACACGATCCCTTGGTTAGGCTTAAAATAGCAAAAAATTAACTCATTCGGGCACTTCCTCGAACACCTTCCGGGCGAGAAATGCCTAAGTTCTAGAATTGATTAGCTACTTCCATTCTAGCATTAAACACATCAATCTAGTGAGGATAAGTTGATTACAAGTCCTAAATAGCAAACCCTAGCCTTAAACAACCCTAATCTACCAAATTCATCCACTTAGCAAAGAGAACTACTCACTAATCATGAGATTAACACTAAGGAAAGTAGAGAAAGACATAATTAAGTGCAATAAGATATATTAAATAAGTGAGTAACAAGAATCTTGCAAGAAACTACAATTAAAAACTAGAACAAAACAAAAGTTACAAAATAGAAAGTTAAGCAAAAGTTGTTTCTAAGTTCTAGGGTTCCTTCTATTTATAGAAGGGACCCTCTCGAGCATCAGTCCCGGGCTGGCAAACCGGGACACTTTGGTTTCCAGGTCGGGACTCTTCACTGGAAGGCTTTGGGAACGAGCGTCCCGGACTGGATATGAGCTTCCAGACCGGGATGGTTACTTTAGGATGGTGCTGGATCGGGTTCCAGCAGGATATGTCCCGGGCTAGACTGCTCGGGATGCATCCCGAGACTGGTTGCTCTGGAGCGTGATGTGAGGGTCGTTCCGGGCTAGGTAAAGCCTTTAGACCGGGACAATACTCTGGGATGCTTTGGCTGAGGATCGTACCGAGTTAAGCTACCCGAGACCTTGGCCGGGACACCTTGTTCTGGATTTGGTGCGGTTTTGCTCGTCGTGCGAGTTGATTTCCGATTCGTCTGCGTTTCGTCCTTCGGTTGTTTCACTCTTGATAAATGCAAATACAATGCAATATGACCTAAAAAGACTCGAAATGCAATCTAAAACCGAATGAAAACGAACGAAAATGAGACCGAAAAGCGATAAAAAACACAACATATCAGTCATGACTCCATCTTTGTGGTAGTTGATAGATTTTTTAAGATGACTCATTTAATACCTTGTCATAAAACGGATGATGCTTCTAATATTGCAAACTTGTTCTTTAGGGAAGTGGTTAAATTACATGGTATGCGTAAGACTATATTTTCGTATAGAGATCCAAGTTCTTGAGTCATTTTTGGAGAACCTTATGGAGCAGACTTGGTACTCCATCCTCAAATGGATGGACAAACTGAAGTTGTGAACCGAACCATGGCTATGCTTCTTAGAGCCTTAACCAAAAAGAATTTGAAAAGTCAAGTATGCCGAATTTGCATATAACCTAGCAAAACATTCTACTACTAAATTCGGTCCCTTTAAACTTGTCTATGGTTATGTGCCTCTTACCCCTTTTGATTTAATACCTTTTCCTTTGAGTGAAAGTATAAGTGTAGGTGGTGTTAAGAAGGCCGAGCAAGTTAAGTTGATGCATGAACAAGCTAAGGCCAACATTAACGCTAAGACCAAGCATGCCAACAAAGGGCACAAGGCACAAGTCTTGGATGAGGGAGATTGGGTTTGGATCCATTTGAGGAAAGATAGATTCCCGAAGGAAAGAGATTCCAAACTCAAGCCGAGGATAGACAGACCCTTTCAAGTCACAGAGAAGATCAACGAAATGCTTATCAATTGGATCTCCAAGGTAAGTATAGTGTGAGCTCTACCTTCGACGTTTCTGACTTGATTACTTTTGGTATAGGCCCCTCGGATTCGAGAACAAATCCTTTTGAAGAAGGAGGGGATGATACACGCTTGGGAGGACAAGAGCCAATGTTACTAGAAGATGAGCCATCTCTCCGAGCACCAACTGGTCGCATCACAAGAGTACAAGCAAAGAGGCTTGCTGGAGCCATTATGCATATATGGGAGGACTTGGAGAAGACTTGCTACATCTTGAAGGAGAAGGAGCCGGATCCCCACATCTATCTCCTTATGTCTTCAAGAGACTAGGCCGAATCTAGAGATGGTTCGGGGTACTCTTTTACCTTAGGTGGGGTTTGTCCCAATGTGTTTTCCCACAAAGCTTTTTAATGAGGCCCATTGCACATGAACCACCTCTCCAAGGCGCCATGAGAGTTATTCTACACTTTGCCGATATGACCGTTATACTCTCATGTGATGCCTTGTCGATTTATTCCCTTTCATTTGTGTTTTGCCCACTAGGTTTAGGGCTTCCTTCCTTTCTCTAAGTATTTAAACTCTCCTTGTAAGAAACTTGTCATTTAGTTGTCATTTTAAATCAAAAACCGAGAATCGTTCTCATGTTAGCTCTCTCTTCTTAGGTGTGTAATTTTTTGAGAGGAATCCTAAGTGTGTCATATCTTAAGTTCAAGGTGTATCTAGAGATCTCCACCTCTCTAGTGGTCATTTTCGTTCTTTTCCTATCATTTCCATCTCATTTTACCTTCCATCGTTCCGGTTCGTTACCCGTAACACAAGCAACCACCCTCACTGTCACTCTCCATTTTCTGCCCGTCATCCAACGGTTCTGTCTCGACCCATTCTCCTCATTTACCCCAAGACTCATCCCCACAAAGGTACCCGTCAATCGGAGACCGTCTGTACAAGGGAATCAACAAAGTTCGGCTTGTACGGCTCGACAAGGCCGTACTGTACGTACCCGGCGACCACTCTCCACAACACCGAACAAATCTAGCCATTTCATCCATCTCTCACGATCGATCCTCCACCTTTACACCAAGAGAGAACGTCACCGAAAGACGTCAACTTTGAAGCTATTTTGGTAGGAGGAAATCACCACACATTCTTTCGTACGACCGGTGTAACTGTACCGGCCGTACTTGACGACTCTCTTTTTAAACCATCAACCATATTTTTCCTTTTTCCCATTCTATCTCGATTGATCTTGTTATTTTGGAGCTTAAGCGAGATATAACGAGTTTCACGTCTTTTGAACGCAGGGTTTAAGAGTAGTGAACTTGAGGCCGCCTCCTTCGTAGCCGGCCGCCGTCTAAGTTCATCTCCAAGGGCCATCATACGTCGTCAGGGGTGTATCACCCCGTGAAAGTATTTGCTCCTCTCTTTTATTGAGTGTTTGGCTAATGAACCGATGTGGCTCATACTAGTTGACAAAAAAATAAAAAAAAATAAATGTTAATATATATACTTTGATAATTATTTAAAATCTTATCTTGTTACAAGTATAAATTAAATATTAAAGTATTTGATTTATTTTATATATTTATTTGATTTTTTAGAATTAAAAAGTTATATATATGTGTGTGTATTTCAAGATATTTTTTAATTCAAATAAAAATTGATACATATATAACTAGTTTTACCTTTAATAAAAATTACATATATATTTTTCAATTTCATCCTTAATGAATACTTTTATTTTATCATTTAATTTTTTTTCCATTAATACATAATATTTAATAATTTTAACTTTATATTTATAAAAGTAGTTCTAAAATATTATTGTAGAGATAATGAATTATTAGTAATACATATGATAATATTTATATTATATAAATTTTAGTTTGCCAAAAAAAAAAAAATTAGTTTGTAATATTCTACACCCTAATATAGAAATAATTTTGGTTGTAAAAGGTATATATATTCACATACATTTATACATATTAATGTGGAATATAATTTACGGAAATTTTCAACATTCGAATCAAAATAAAATTTAGGGGTAGATATATACTATACAAGAATGGAATATTCCATAATTACTTAATTTATCTCTAAAATGATAATATTTTCCTTTATATGTTCCATAAAAAATGAAAAAAATGGGAACGAAAGAAACTTATTTTTCTATTTCTCGTCTCTTTTTGGGTTTTACCATCAATCTTCTTCGTTGACTCTTTTTTCAGAGATTCCGATTCTGTTGCAGACAACATCTCAAGATATGAATTTCACTTCACTTTATTTTGTTGTTTATTTTATATATCTTATGATTTGGGTTTTTTTTTGAATAATTGGTTGATGTGAATAATGTTACATGTTTTCAACATAGGATTTTACGAGGTGATTCAATCTTTTTTCGATTTTTTCTCCTCTTCTTTTGCGTGTAAACCCTAGCCGTTGTACGACCTGTGTTTCAGTTCTTCTCCTCCGCTGGCGTCCTCTGCGGCATTGGTGTGAGGAGGGGCCTTCTTCTCCTCTTCCTTCTTGTTTGTTCATCCTTCGTTTCTTCTTAGGTGTAGCGGTTGGGAGTAGATCTCGTTCGCTGTCATCTTCTTGGCCTTGTCCGACAGCGACTCTCTTCTTAGTTTCGGCGGCTTGTTGGAAGTCGACGAGGCTCTTGGTGTGGTTAGTCGTTAGTTGTGGCTCGCAACTCGAAGGGTTAGCAGGTGGCGACTTTGGACAACCTAGGTTTTGGTTTGGCCGTGAGCCGGATAGATCCACTCTCTTTCGAGCGTGCTCTAACAGGAGTCGTCTTGGATCTGTTTGGGAGCGGTCTGTGCATTTTAGGTTTGAGCGTGCTAGTTTTTTGTTGCGGGTGGTGTTCTTTCGATCTTCTCTTGTCTCATTCTTGCATCTTCTTTGGTTTCGTCCTCTCGCTTGACTCTTTGGGTTTGGTGAGTCCGAAGATGTTTTGTTGTGCTCCTTGTTAGTACAAGTCAGATCAAATCGTTTAAATTGAGGCGTTTCAAGGTTCTGTGAATCCAACCGCATTGTTTCTGGGAGATTAGTGGTAGTTCTTTCTTTCTGGAATGGTTACTAAGGAACAATTTTATGGAGATACTTTTCATTCATTATGGGAGGTTTCTGATGCAGCGTTTAACATCTAGTAGCAAGGGAGTAAAGGAGTTAGAAGTATTTGTTCCGTTGACAGATTAATATGGTTTAGACTAGAGCTTTCATGGGTGTTCAGCCTTTGTTGTTTTTATGTTTTATTTTTAGTTTGTTGTTAAGTTCCAGGGATAGGTTGTTATCCGGTGCCTTATTATACAAATATCCCTTAACTACATATTTTCATGGTTTATATTTTCTTTGAATATTATAATTACTTGTTAGAAAGCAATTATCCATATTTGTATTTCAAATTATTTTAAAAACCCTATGAACCTCTCTTACGAAATTTCTTTAAGAAATCCTAGACCTCCTTCTTCATCTTTCTCATCTCAATAATCTTTGTCTTCCATCTTTTTCATCTTGCGTAAGACACATTCATCATTCCGTCAACATTTATCTCTGCCGAAAACAAGGATGAAATCACCCAGTCGTGTTCGAAGCCCTGAATCCCAGTCGACCACCGGAGCAGTCTCACCATCGCTCTCCAGAGGATCTTACACGAACGATAAAACTATTAAATCACATAGCACAGCTGTGAAATTTTGTCAACCCTTGACGAATCTTCTCGTCGTAGGTATGCCACCGCCCGTTGATTTTCATCCTTCACCCTATTAAATTTCATGTTTCCCTGATACACGTCTCTTAGCATAAGAATGCCCTTCGAGAAGAACTAGACCTCGGGCGGTGACTTGGGAGGCGGCCGCGAGTTCCAAGCTCTCAAACCCTAAATGCAAAAGAGATGAAACTTGTTAGATCACGTTTAAAGCGTAAAAGATTAAGATCAGTTGAGAGAAAATACCAAAGAAGAGAGAAATGATCGATGGCTTGAGATGAGGTCTTCGAGTACGGCTGTGTACGGTTGTGTCAGTCGTAGATAGAGAATGGAGAGAGATTCTCATGACCAGACAGTTTCATATCAGGGTGAGACCTGTTGTAGCCTTTCTTGAGGAGAAATGCAGAGGTTCGATCGAGAGAGATTAAAAGGTTTGAACGTTTTGGCCTCGCCGGACCGTACAAGGCAAACTTTGTTGATTCCCTCGTATCGACGAACTCCGATCGAAACAAAAATTTGTGGAGATGAATCTTTGGGTAAATGATGAGGATGGATCGTCCCAGAGCCGACGGAAGACAAGCGGAGGATGGAGAGTGACAGTGAGGGTGATATCTTGCACAACGGGTATCCGGAACTAGGATGATGGAGAAAATAAGATGGAAAATGAAGGGGAAACGAAGATGACCACCAAGGGGATGAAGAACTCTTGGATACACCTTACATATCTAAAATATTACACACTTAGATCGCAAGAGATATGACACAATCAAGCATGAGCAACAAGGAAAACTCTCTTGGTTTTTTATTTCAAAATGTTAGCTAAGGGAGAAAGTTCTTACAAAGAGAGTTTAAATATTTAAAGAAAGGAAGGAAACCCTAAAACAAGTGGGCCAAAACGCAAAGCATAATGAATGAAACGACAAAGCATGTCTTGAGAGCTAACAATCATATTTGGCTAAGTATAAAGATGACTCTCTTGGCGCGCCTTGGAGAGTTGGTTCATGTGCAATGAGCCTCATTAAAAATATTGGTGGGAAAACCCATTGGGACAAAACCCACCTAAGGTAATAGAGTACCCCGAACCATCTCTAGTTCCGGACATAAGGAGATAGATATGGGGATCCGACTCCTTCTCCTTCAAGATATAGCAAGTCTTCTCCAAGTCTTCCCATGTATGCGTAATGGCTCCAGCAAGCCTCTTTGCTTGTGCTCTCATGATTGGACCTGTTCGGGCTTGGAGGGAAGACTCTTCTTCTATCATCATTGGCTCTTGTATTCTCAAGCGTGTATCATCCCCTCCTTCAAAAGGATTTAACCTCAAATACGTGTGATCTACATCAAAAGTAATCAAGTTAGTTTTGATGAAGCTAGAAATCACATTATACTTACCTTAAAGATCCAGTTGATAAGCATTTTCGTTGATCTTCTTTGTGACTTGAAAGGGTCCATCTATCTGTGGCTTGAGTTTTGAATCTCTTTCTTCCGGGAATCTATCTTTCCTCAAATGAATCCACACCAAATCTCCTTCCTTGAAAGCTTATGCTTTGCGCCCTTTGTTGGAATGTTTAGTATAATACTCGGTCTTAGCCTCAATGTTGGCTTTAGCTTGTTCATGCATCAACTTCACTTGTTCGGCCTTCTTAACACCACCTACATTTATTCTTTCACTCAAAGAAAGAAGTATTAAATCTAAAGGGGTGAGAGGAACATATCCATAGACAAGCTCAAAAGGACAAAACTTAGTAGTAGAATGCTTTGCTAAGTTATATGCAAATTTGGCACGAGGCAAGCATTCTTCCCATGATTTCAAATCCTTTTTGATTAAAGCTCTAAGAAGCATAGCCATGGTTTGGTTCACAACATCAATTTTTCCATCATTTGAGGATGACAAGTAGTGGAAAACAATAATTTAGTGCCAAGTTTACTCCATAAGGTTCTCCAAAAATGACTCAAGAACTTGGTATCTGTATCCAAAACTGTAGTCTTAGGCATACCATGCAACTTAACTACTTCCCTAAAGAACAAGTTTGCAATGTTAGATGCATCATCCGTTTTATGACAGGTATGAAATGAGCCATCTTAGAAAATCTATCATATACTACAAAGATGGAGTCATGACCGTGTCTAGCCCTAGGCAAACCAAACACAAAATCCATAGAAACATCATGCCAAGGGTTAGATGCAATATGGAGAGGAGTATACAACCCGAGGGGATGAGATTTGGCCTTGGCTTGTTTGCACTTGACACATTGAGAACATATCTTTTCCATGTCCTTTCTCATGTGTGGCCAAAAGAAATGGTCTTGAGCTACCTTCATGGTTTTATCTACTCCAAAGTGTCCCATTAGGCCGCCACTATGAGCTTTCCTAATCAACAACTCTTGGATAAATCCATTAGGTACACACAAACGATTCTTGAAGAACAAGTATCCATCAAGAATATAATAATGATCCAATGCATGATACAAACATTCAGCATAGATACTCTTAAAGTCAAGATCATTAGCATATAGTTCTTTCAATTTCTCAAAGCCTAGAAGTCTAACATCTAAGCTAGAGAGAAGAGTGTACCTCCTTGATAATGCATCAGCTACCACATTATCTTTACCTTGTTTGTAAGCTATGACGTATGGAAATGTCTCAATGAATTCTACCCATTTAGCATGCCTTTTATTCAGCTTTTGTTGTCCCTCGAGACGTTTTAAGGACTCGTGATCAGTGTGAATGACGAACTCCTTAGGCCAAAGGTAGTGTTGCCAGGTTTGCAATGCTCTCACGAGTGCGTACAACTCTTTGTCATTCATGCGGTAGTTCAAGGTGGATCCTCCAAGCTTCTCACTAAAGTAAGCAATAGGTCTTTTATCTTGCATAAGGACAACTCCAACTCCAAGGCCCGATGCATCACATTCTATCTCAAATGTTTTAGAGAAATCCGGAAGTACAAGCAATGATGCATTGATTAGCCGCTCCTTCAAGACTTGAAAGGCATGTTCTTGGGCATCTTCCCACTTGAATCTCATTGATTTCTTGATAACCTCCATGAGAGGAGCAGCTAATGTGCTCAATTCTCTCACAAACCTTCTAAAGAAGCCGACTAGACCATGGAAGCTTATTACTTCACCGACGGTCTTAGGAGTTTGCCATTCTCTAATGGCTTGGACCTTCCCCTCATCCACTCTCATGCCTTCAACTGACAGAACAAAGCCAAGAAAAACTAGGTTATCCGTTCAAAATGTGCACTTAGCCAAATTAGCATAAAGCTCTTCTTTCCTTAGCACTTTTAGAACCGATTCTAAGTGATTATCATGCTCTTCTAAGTTTTCGCTATAAATCAAGATATCATCAAAATAGACTACCACAAATAGACCTATAAACCTCGTAAGAACATGGTTCATTAATCTCATGAAGGTGCTTGGAGCATTTGTTAAGCTAAAAGGCATCACCAACAACTCGTATAAGCCATGTTTGATTTTAAAGTTCGTTTTCCACTCGTCTCCCTCTTTCATTATTATTTGATGATACCCACTCTTTAAGTCTATCTTAGAGAAAATCTTAGAGCCATGAAGCTCATCTAGCATATCATCTAAACGTGGAATGGGATGACAATCTACACATATGCGCCATGTTCCATCCTTTTTGGGGACGACATAGGGAATCAAGCTCTCTCTTATGTATCCCTTCTCCATATGTGCCTCGATTTGCTTTTGTAACTCCTTGGTCTCTAGAGGGTTGGTTCTATAAGCCGGCCGATTGGGAAGTATAACTCCGGGTACACAATCTATTTGATGTTCAATGCCTCGCTTGGGTGGTAAGCCATGAGTCTCATCTTCACCTGGAAAGACATCTATATACTTGTGCAAGAGATCACTAAGAATACTCGGAAGCTCCGGTGAAATGTTAGTAACACAAGCAAAGGTCCCTTTATATAGAATTAATACGACAGTTTGATGAACATAATGATATTTCCTTACAACACTTTGGTTGACTAAGAAGTTGGAGATCTTCTTGGTGGGAGTAGGGTCTTTCTTCTTGCTTAGATGAAGATGGTCTTTAGCCACGTCGTGAGGATTCATTGGCACTAAGATGATTCCCTTGCCCTTATGCTCGAAGGTGTACTTGTTGGTGAAGACGTCATGAACCACTCGTCGATCAAATTGCCAAGGCCTTTCCAAAAGGATATGTCCGTCCTCCATAGGCAACACATCACATAGAATCTCATCCTCATACTTGCCTATAGCTATTGTGACCTTTACTTGATGAGATAATTTAAGCTCTCCCTCGGCATTGAGCCATTGCAAGAGATATGGCTTCAGATGCTTCTTCATTTCTAGACCGAGTTTCTTTCACCATTGTGGTGCTAGCCACATTAGTACAACTACCTCCATCTATGATGAGGCTACACACTTTCTCATTCACCAAGCATCTCCTATGAAACAAGTTATCCTGTTGCTCTTCTTCCCTTTCCTTAGGAAACAACTTCAAGATTCTTCTAGCAACCAAAATCTCTCATTGGGCAGATTCTTCTTCACATTCTTCAGGAGAATTCACATCTTCTTCATCCTGTATGACCTCCTCATCCTCAGATATATACTCACAATCATCAAGAAGAATCATCACTCTTTTATAAATGCATTCATTAGCATAATGTCCTTGACCTTGACACTTGAAGCATTTGACATCCCTTGCTATGGTTGGATTAGCAATCCCTTTGCCTTTGTCTCTAAAGGTAGTCGGTTGCTCCCTGACTCATTCATTGGGTGTTGGGGCCATGGGCTTCTTGACCACATTCCAATCTTTAGTATAAGGTAGCTTGTCCTTGGAGTATTGTGACTTGAAAGGAGCTTTTCCTTTACGGTTGATTTGTTGCTCTATCATCTTAGCCTTGTGAAGCATCTCCTCAAGTTCCTAGTAGTGTTGGAGTTCCAAATGGTCTTGAATTTCTCGGTTAAGACCACCAAGGAAGCGAGCCATAGTTTCTTCACGGTCTTCTCTAAGATCAGCCCTTAGGAGAAGCATCTCCATCTCTTGAAAGTAATCCTCACAGATCTAGAACCTTAGGTTAATCTCCTAAGTCTTTGATGAAGGTCACGGTGATGGTGATTAGGCACAAATCTTCTTCTCATGGCTGCTTTGAGCTCGGTCCATGTCTCAATGGGATTCTCCCCATTTCTTCTCTTTGAAGTCACCAATTGATCCCACCAGCTGAGGACGTAATCATGGAACTCCGTAGCTGCCATCCTGACCTTATTAACCTCGGAGTACCAATGACACTCGAAGAAAATCTCAATCTTCTTCTCCCACTCCAAATATGCATCTATGTCACTTTTCCCATGAAATGGTGGGATTTTGATCTTGAATCCTTCAATTCGGTCTTGTCTTGGCTCATGGTGATAAGGTCTTTGTGAAGCTTGACTAGTATGATTAGAGAGATCATCCTCTTCATCTTGGTACCTTGGATACTCATTTCTTTGTCTCGACTCTCTTGGAAACCTTCTTGGTTCTCTCTTTCTCAAAATGTCTTCTAGCATAATCCCATTCAGGCTGTTGTCTTGGATGAGGACCTCTAGGTTGTCTCCAATGTCTCATTCTTTGAGGGGCATACTCCTCTTCAGCATCCGGATATAGCTCCCTAGGCCTCGACCGTTAAGGTCATTGACGGGCATCTTGGACTTGAGCAGCTTGAGCCTGAGGAGGATTGAGCTCTCTCCTTAGCTCATCGAATTTCTCTTTAAGCATCCTCATGAGAGTGGCGGTAGGATCTGGTGGAGGCGGTGCAATCGGGTGATCCGCCATGTTCTCGGGTGGTACAATCATCATAGTAACTTTTCGACCTTGGGGCAGTGGCAATGGAGAACCAGGCCTAGTCACATTGCCTCGAGAGGCACGAGTCTAATATTGGTGAGGAGCCGTGATGGGAAAGCTGGAAGATTGACACAAACTTGTTTCGCACGCTTCAACAGTGAGGGACCACCATGTACGACCGTGTGAACATTTTTTCGCGCCCCCTTTCCCTCCTTTCATCTTTTCCCCTTTCACTTTACCACAAAAGCGGTTGTCTGAGCGAGCAAGAGGACCACACGCTCGGCCAGCTGGTCACATTTTTCGTACGTGTAAGGCCTCGCCTAGCTGTACAAGAAAAACTTCGTTGATTCCCTTGTACATACGAACTCCGATCGAAACGAAACTTTGTGGAGATGAATCTTTGGGTAAATGATGAGGATGGATCNTGGGAAAGCTGGAAGATTGTGCCAGAACCGACGAAGGACAAGCGGAGGATGGAGAGTGACGGTGAGGGTGATATCTTGCACGACGGATAACCAGAACCGGGACAATGGAGAAAACAAGATGGAAAATGAAGGGGAAACGAAGTGGACCACCAAGGGGATGAAGAACCCTTGGATACACCTTAAAGATCTAAGATATTACACACTTGAATTGCAAGAGATATGACACACTCAAGCAGGAGCTAACAAGGAAAACTCCCTTGGTTTTTTTATTTCATAATGTTAGCTAAGGGAGAAAGTTCTTACAAAGAGAGTTTAAATACTCAAAGAAAAGAAGGAAGCCCTAAAACAAGTGGGAAAAAACGCAAAACATAATGACTGAAACGACAAGGCACGTCTTGAGAGCTAACAATCATATTTGGCTAAGTATAAAGATTACTCTCTTAGCGCACCTTGGAGAGTTGGTTCATGTGCAATGGGCCTCATTAAAAATCTTGGTGGGAAAATCCATTGGGACAAAACTCACCTAATGTAAAAGAGTACGCCGAACCATCTCTAGATCCGGACTAGTCTTTTAAAGACATAAGGAAATAAATATGGGGATCCGACTCCTTCTCCTTCAAGATATAGAAAGTCTTCTCCAAGTCTTCCCATGTATGCATAATGACTCCAGCAAGCCTCTTTGCTTGTGCTCTCGGGATTGGATCTGTTGGGACATGGAGAGAAGACTCTTCTTCTATCATCACTGGCTCTTGTGTTCTCAAGCGTGTATCATTGCCTGTATAATTTCGCAGATTTCCCCCCCAAATTGTCAACATTCCACAACACCGGCTTCATCACTGCTAAAGTATGAATTTTGTACCTTTCTGTATGTGAAGTTCCGTTTTTAAATAATCTTGTGAATTTGAGTGGGAAATTTCAAGTTTGTTTTGTTTTATGGTTGTCCCGAATCATTTTTGACCTTTTATTGTAAGTCTGTCACCGCCCTTGTGGTTAGCATTCCATCCAAACTGTGGTTTCTTATGTATTTTGTGGTTTTTGTTTCAGTAACAATGGTTAGTGGAACTAATTAAAACACATTTTCAAACGTTTTTGTTCACATAATGCTTAAGCAGAACCCAGTGTTGTATTTCAATATTCGCAAGAATTTCTGTTTGCTCTAAAATTCATCTTTGACTTGTATTTCTTATGTCTTATTTCTTTGGGATATCTTATATCTTTTGTGGTTATCATTTCAGTAACAATGGTTAATGGGACTAAGACACATTTTCAAACTTTTTTGTTCACATCATGCCTAACCACAAGTCAGTGCTGATTTAATTTCAAAACTATGTGCTTATAGCCACAACACAGAATATGATTCAATATTTTTTCAAATTGTTTTTTTTATTTATGATTAACCACAAGTCAGTATTCGTTTGAATTAACCACAAGTCAATGTTGGATTCAACTTCAAAACTTTCATTTTTGACTTATACTTCTTATGTATTTGTGGTTATCATTTTGTAATATTGGTTAGTGGGACTAAGAATAATGAGAGGAATAGTAGAGAGTGAATGTATCGAATGATCAATGAGAGGAAGAATAAAATTTCAGACGAATTTACTGTTGGGGTAAAATAATTCATGAATATGGCAAGCAATAAACCAATAATGCAAAGTATCGGAGATAAGTTTTATAGTCCATGTAATAGTTGCAAGAACAACAAATTTTTGCCGATATGTAAAATTTGGATGCAGTTGTATACGAAATGATTTATGCTAAGTTATTATGTTTTGTTTCGACATGGGGAAGAATTGAATGTTGATTTAGGAACAAGTTCTAGTGTCAATTTGAATGAACATAATCATAATGATCATCAAGAAGAAGTGGGTAATAATCTGGGTGATAGTTCATATGTACTGGAGATGGTTCATGATGCATTTAATGAAAATTTAGTCCTTGATGACCAAAATCATACTAACAATCAAAACCCAAAAGAACCAAACGAGGAGACAAGAAAAATTTACAACATGTTGGAAGCTGCGAAAAATTCATTGTATGATGATTGTCTTGAATGGCACTCACAATTATCTTTAGCGGCTCGGTACATGAACCTGAAGGTAGATATTAATATGGGTGAAAAATGCGTAGACGGTTGGGTTCAACTATTTACGGTGTATCTGCTAGATGAAAACCAAGCGACGGGTTCATATTACAAGACAGCAAAATTGATGCGTAATTTAGGTCTCCCGTATCATACAATTGACGTGAATATCGAGAATTGTATGATCATTTAGGAAGAAGATGAAAAATTAGATACATGCAGATTTTGTGAAGCACCTAGATATAAACGTAGTGACGTACGGAAAAAATACCATATAGTCGTATGTGGTATCTGCCCGTGGGAGACAAACTTAAGAGAATGTATCAGACCGAGAAGACTGCCAAAGCTATGAGGTGGCATGCGGAGCATGAGACACATGAAGGAAACATGATTCATCCATCAAATGCAGCGGAATGGAAACATTTCCAGCAGCTACATCCTATATTTGTCACATAATCATTCGCTATGACATGTGATTATTACTCCCTATAATTTGCCCACTTGTATATGTATGTTCAAAATTTGTATTTCTGATGATTTTGAATTCTGGGCCGAAACATCCACGAGAAAGTCTTGATGTTTTCCTCCGACCTCTTATTGATGAGTTAAATGAGCTTTTGGTGTACTGGAGTTGAGGCAAACGATATATAAACAAGACATAAGTTTAACTTAAAACAGTATTCATGTGGACGATCAATGACTTTCCAGCATATGCGATGCTTTCCGGTTGGACGACACATGGTATATTATCATGTCCAATATGCATGGAGGATACAAAGGCCTTTCAGCTGCCAAATGGAAGGAAGACGTGTTGGTTTGATTTTCATCGGAGATTTCTGCCTCCAAACCATCCATTACGGAAGAATAAAACAAATTTTCTTAAAGGGAAACACGCTTTGAATGATTCTCCACCTTAATCTCTCAACGATTCGCAAGTTTATGACGATCAAATTATGCAAGTCAATCCGCAGAGAACATTGTGTGGGGTGGAAATAGTCACGAGGTAAAGGAGTCGGGCTATGGTACAACACATCATTTGCACAAAAAAGCATATTTTGGGAGTTGCCATACTGGAAGGACTTACATCTACGACATAATCTTGATGTCATGCATATAGAGAAAAATTTCCCTGATAACATTTTGCACACCGTGATGAATGACGACAATCAAAAGAAACAAAGAAATCGAGAATGGACTTAGCCATATTTTTTTCAAGGAAATAGTTGCATCTTGACGCTCGTGAGCAAGCACCTTTTCCTATCTTTCGATTGATCCCATTAGCCAAGGAATGCTTTTGGAATATATAAAAAATAAAGTCAGATTTTCATATGGATATTCGTCAGATTTAGTGAGTTTTGTCGATTTGGATGGAGGAAAGATTTCGGGTATGATGAGTCATGACTGCCATGTATTTATGGAACGGTTGCTTCCGTTCATTTTTGCCGAACTCTTACCTCGAAACGTACATCTTGCGTTATCAGGTTCGTACGTAATTTATTTTTCATTTATGAAACACCAATGATCAACTAATGTACTTATATTGTCTAGGCATTAGCGGGTTTTTTCGGGACTTGTGTTCATGATCTTCGCAACAAAGCCGATTATAAATTCTGATGGAAAACAGTGATAATTTTATATAATCTGGAGAAGATCTTTCCACCATCGTTTTTCGATGTAATGGAGCACGCATATATACATCTACTATACGAAGCCCAACTCGGTGGTCTTGTACAATATAGGTGGATGTATCCTTTTGAAAGGTTTTTTAAGAAGTTGAAAAGCAGGACGAAAAACAAAAGATATGCAGTTGGATCAATTGTGCAATCATATGTGAATGATGAAATTTCTTATTTCTCCGAGCATTACTTTTCAGAAAATATACAAACAAAAAAAAGGTAAGCATGAAAATATAATTAAGAGAAAATGACTAGAATAGTACAGAAAACTCGGAATATTACAAGAGTAACATACATCTCTCAAAAATTACTAGAATGTTTTTAGCACCCTACTAAATTACAAAAGACACTCTCGCTTATATTTAATTAACATATTCACGTTACTAACAGTTGAGTTACGTTACATACGCTGACTGAGTTAGTTGTAATTGATAAATCCACGTCACTAAAGCATATGTCACGTGTACAATGTGGCTGGTTTATATATTAAATACATGGTTGCGTTTAATCTGGTTAACAAATAAACCGTTTTCGAAACCGTATAATTAAGAAGAAATCTACACGCTAGTAATTATTTCTCGGTAAAAACACTCTACACGCCACTCTAGTAAGTCATTTCATCGATATCGTCATCTTTTCCAAAAATCGTCATCTTCTCCGAAAATCGTCACCTTCTCCGAAATCGTAATCTTCTCTGAAATCTCGGAAACACTCTAGTTAGTAAGTCATTTCTCCGAAATCGTCATCGTCTTCGTCGTATTTTCCGGTAAGTGGCGACTGTGTTTGATTTATGTTAAGACTGAGTTTGATGTCCGTTTTGACTGAGTTCGATTCTCTTGCGTTTGAGTTTGATTTAAGTTTTGGATGAGTATGATTTATATTGTGGTTGAGTTATATAATATGTAAAGGCTGAGATGGTTTCTATAGCGGCCGAATATTACATAATGTTGTCGCTGAAACTAACTTAGGGTTTATGGCTGAGTTAGTTTATGTAGCGGCTCAGTCACTTTTATGTTGCGCCTGAGTTAATTTAGGGTTTAGGTCTGGGTTATTAATTATGTTATGGCTGAGTTATTTTACCAAATGCAGCTGGATTAGTTTTATATCGGCTGATCTATATATTTTTTTGTTTTATGATCAAATGGATGTCTCTGTAATCTCTGAATATTGAAGACCAGATTACCCTCCAATACTTGACCGTGAAGGGTTTTCTAATCTGGAAAATAAATCGTTTAATCATTATACGCGTGTGGGAGAACTCCAACGGATCAGAGAAAGAATAGGAGAAGACGTGTGGGATGAAGTGACGTTGTTCCCTGTTGGTATCATTGCTAGGATTGCTGATAGAGGAATGATTTGGTGTGCTAAGATGGCACATTACCTACTGTGTAGACAACTTCACGTAAAGAAGAAGGAGATTTGGAATATCATTCATAGTCAACCCATCAGGTTTGGATTAAACGAATTCGACGATATAACTGGGTTAAACGTAGATTCAATGCCAACAAAAAGGTTTGATGAACCCGAACAATACCCAAATTTTTTGAGACTGTTGAAAGTGGATATTGGGCATGGACCTAGGTTCGTTGACTTGAGGGCGACATTAGATGACTGTCATGGATGGAGTAGAGAACATCATAAATGATGGTGTTCATGCTGTGCATGGAAATTCTCGAATACCCTTTGAAAGTTCAATAAGAGTATTCAACGATGAGGTCATGATGTCATATCCATGGGGTCGTTCTGCTTTCAAATTGCTTGTCGACTCTATCAAGTCGGTGTGTCCTACAGCTAACTCATACTACGTCAATGACTTGGTCCACGTGTTACAGGTCTGGGCGTATGAATCTGTCAATTGCTTCGGAGAGCGCTTTTGGGGGAGTGATAGATGCCCCAACGAACATTAACCTTCTTTGATGGGGTGGAAACCGCACACGTGCGGCTCTTGAGACTGTTCTCATTGACGATCTCAAAGTTCATCGTAAAGTAATGTTTCAGACTGATTTTCTACATTTAATTTTCTTCGTAGCTGAGTTACGAGAGTTTGACTGCTGTGTTATCCGGTAGTGAAGGCTTAGTTATATTGTTTTATTTACTTTATGGCTGAGGTTTTTTATTTTTTACGTTGAGTTATATAGAGTTTAATTTTTCGATGGGCGAGTTTTTTTTACTTTGTAGGCTGACTTACGAATTCCTCTGTGCAGGTGCACATGAGGAATATGGTGAAGAAGAATTCTTTAGATGACGTATTACCTCCTTAGTGGCCGGGAGAAACAGATGACCCAAGTCTTGTCGAGCTGATAACAGACATACACATAGAGCGGTTTGTTACATGTTTTTGGGATGCGCATCTCAAAGAGAACAAGAAAAGAGCGAGTGCTGGAATTTGAGGTGAGCCTAAGCTACCAACAAAGAAGAATAAGAAGAAGAAAGCTGCTCATGTGGAGGGCCAGAAGGAGAAGACGGAGAGAAACTCAGTCGCGACAAGGGAGAAAAGTACGGAGGCTCCAACAACTACCATGCTTGAGATACTACAAGACTTTAGAAAAGAACTAGCCCATCCGGATGATATATCTGCTTGTATAGAGCAGAATATGTATGTTGGATATGCTAAAGTGCACCGGCAGATAGCTGATAGATTTGCATATATGGGGAAGAACATTGGTCAAGTCAAGGAGAAATCACAGAAGCGATTGATATGCGTCTGAAAGATCATCCGGGAGTAAGGCGAGAAGGAGCTAAAAGTCACGGAGAAATCTCAAAAATCCAAAGTCCACCAGCTTTAGCATTTCCCTCCCGTCGCCGTCACCGCTGCCACCGCCACATCAGTCCATTGATAGTCCAGACCCAACTAAGGCCCCTCTTAAAGGTCAAACGGGGGATGAAAAATATATTCTGGGTACGGGAAATATAGGTCCGACTAAGCGGGATTTGGCTCTGGAGCTTGGTAATGGTGGTGATGATTCTGTTGATTTCGTTTCTTGTGGTCTTTCTCCTGCTAAGAGACAAGAAACCGCCACCAAGGCTACGAGTGACGAGGCAACCGAAGGTTGCGGTAAAAAATATGGTAACGAGGCAACAACAGATTGATGGGTTACTGGAGGAAAATGATATGGAAGAGCCTTGGTTACTGCAGCAACTGGCGGCCCCATATCAACATATTCAACAAGGCTTGAATAATAAACAGGTCGCTAAACCAGTTGCTGCCGAGAAGGGGTTACAAAAGAAGAAAGAACAAAGGAAGAAAGGGCGGAAAGGGGCCGCTGGGGGGAAAGAAGAATGAATTCATAATCTCGAGTATGGATGTGACCGACGACGTTGTCGAGGTGAATAAAAAGGGGGTTTTGACCTCTAAAGAAGCTGCTACCAAGAGGGCGGTGGGAAGGCCGACAAAGGGGGTAAAGGCCGCTGATGTAGAGAGGCAACCGAATCAGTAGGAAGAGGTCGTACTCCCGACTCCGAGGGACGGTTTGATTAAGGGTGTGACCGCCAACGTTGAGAAAAAACTAAACGAATCCCTGCCGGAGTCCGATGGTGATGAGGAGGACAAATCGAGGTTTGAAATGATGAGAGCCTATCGGGAGGGACGTGGCCCCAAAACGTAGTTTTTCTGTACATTGGGCCAAATTGGGAATCATGCTTGAGGAAGAATATTAAACATTCACCAACGATATATGATCCTCTAGAAAAAGTTGATGAGGGTAGAAGGGTGAAATTCTTGAATCACATGAAGCAATACCAATATGGACCCTTAGTACCATCTGTATATATATATCAGCCATAATTAAATCTGCATAAACTGAGTTGTGTTCAAGGAGATGGCAGGTAGCCGTCAATTTCTCCGAAGGGTATCGAGAGTTGGTTAACGGCAGGTAGCCGTCAGGACTAGAGACGGAGAAGATGTGGGCGAAAGATGTGGACCACCTCTACGGGTCCTCAATGCTGAAGGCGAACATTGGGTGGCGTATCACGTCAACCTGTTGAAGGATAGGATTGATGTCTACGATTCAATCATCAGACACGTGACACCCGAGAGTAAGAAGAGAGTTAGAGATGCATGTAGACCGTTAGTGCATATGATCACATGGTTGTTGTGTGTGTTTGTTCCGGATGAAATACGAAGACATAGTATATAACAGTTTCAGTTCCGGAGGAGGGGGAAAGTGGAACAAGCCATTCCACAAAACGATCAAACTAGTGATTGTGGGGTATATTCGTTGAAGTATATTGAACATATATGATAAACGATGCAAGTATTCAACGTATACGAGTTGATATGGGAGTCGCGATGTTCGAAGCGGGAGTACATGATGCATACGCGCATCTTATAAATAATATTAGTCAGCCGTGTTGTACCGTAGTATATACACCTGTATATAACTAAGCCAAACCCTAGACTAAGTCCTCATATAACTCTCCATTTTGTAGACTTGCATCTCAGCAGTGTCGTTAGGATAACTCAGCCATCTAGTGTCCATATAACTAAGCCTTACCTCAATCGCGCTAGAAAACTCTCAAACTTAATGTAAATTATACGAAACATGTTAATAGAGATCCTCTTTTCAATCCTAAGTGGATGTTAACAGATGTATGTATCCACTCTATTTGATTTACAAGTCAAGAATTGATAATGCTCTTAGATGTATGTTGGTTAATCGTATATGATCATATATTGGAATGATGTTGTTGAGATGTCTATTGATACTCTCGCAATT
>OVAO01000541.1:0-20465 GCA_900406285.1 Biscutella auriculata | reverse complement strand
AATATTATATAAACATATTACTAATATTGATTTTTTATAAAAAAATCTAATCACCCGTAACCGCAAACGCTTGTGGGAAAGAGCTTTGAGTTTGAGGGATTTAAGACGATTTAAGGCGATTTCCAGCGATATGAAGCGATTTGTACGATTGGCACAAATCGCTACAAATCGCACCCGCCCACAAAAGTTACGTTTGCGGGTAGTTGCGGGTGAACCAATCAAGCTCTTAGTTTCTTTGAATTTTTTAGTTAAGTTATTTTGATTGGAAGGCAATAAGATAAACTGATTTTTTATTTATGAACATAAATGATTCAGTACAATGATTATTTTGCTCTATAGGCTATTACAAAGTTCGATCCTAAATTAAATCTATCACCACCACCCATCTTCCTTATCTCTAGGACTTCACTCGGCCAATTCTTTTCCATGATCACTCTTGGATTCTGCAACATCAATAAACATAAGTAATCAAAGATAACTTAGTGAATGTGGTTCGTTTCACGTAGAAATATGAATGGTTCATTCTAAGTGATTAACCCAGTTTCCCCAAATATTCAGACTAATTGTCCTTAATACGATCAGAACACGGTCGTGACTAATGAGTTCAGTCTATCGCACTGATTCTCTAACATAACAGATCAGTATATCGCAGTCAGCCAATCTGTTTCGACTGTACCGCTAGACTCGCCTGTTTCATCGCCTTACCGTATTACCATCCCATCGCAGTACATTCGAATGCTCGCTTACCGCTGAACGGCCTGGACTGCGTGATGCTTCGTAGCCTAATTGATCCCATCATGGCACACAAATGATCGCTTGCAACTTCCTTTACGACCGCATACCCTACGAGCGGATGCATCGATCCGTTATACCCGTATAACGCTTTACCGCGTATCCGCCCAGTCCGGCTATCGATTACACTCGATTATGCCGCCCGCCCGTCACTCGGCCATGCACCGCCGATCCCCGCATCCAACCGACCCATCCAAGGATTTCAGCATCAACGCTAAGTCCAACCTATTTGACCCAAGACTTGCGACCTATCTTGTGCGATCCTTCGAACCACTAGATCAGACTGGCATTCGGTCTGAGTAAGAGAATGATGCACGCTTTCGACACTTAACAATGAAAACGATCGGAATGATCAGAAGGTTCATGCTAAGGCCTAACCGTTCCATCACTCACCTTAGAGGCGCGATCTTCGTTGGTCACGCCTTTGTTTTTTTCCTTCTCTTTGGTCGTCATAGGTTCCATTCTCGATGTCTTCTTTGACCTTTGCTCAACCTTGATGCTTTTGTTCTCGATTTGCCTTGTTTCGGTTATGTTGTGTGCTTTCTTCCTGAGAGAAACTCAATCCGAAATCAGTTCGAAGACTTAGTATTTATAGGCAAATTGGATTAGGCTTGACCCAACGAAGTACAGCCTTTGGCCCAAGCGAAGAGACGCGTCGCTTCTACCGCGTCCTTTGGTCGATAACCGCCGATAACCGTCGACCATTTGCAACCCTACCGGCCCGATCAATTATCCGACTCTAAAATCGTTCCCGAGCTTATTCGAGCTGACCAATCAGCTAGTTGATATAGTCTAGATCGACCTTTCAGTTGTGTCTAACTAACCAAACTTGATTGAGCTTCGATCCAACTCATTCCAACTCTTTTTTCGAATTTCTCACTTTGATCGAGATCCTTCTTGGATCTTTGATCTTTGATCCGACTGGAAAAACCATGTTTTGCGCATGCTTGGGGTGGGTAAGACTCGCCTAGGCCCATTCAAGTCGAGCCATCGCATCCTCCGAACCCAAAAGTACCCACCCCCTAAAGAGGTTTAATGACATTTCTCAATCTGACACCAGGATACATTACCGATGTCTTTTTTTAGGTCAAAATCCCATTTTTGCGTCTTTAGTCTGATCCAAGCTCGAATATCTCGATCAAGACCCGATTCCATTCGACTAAGTCTTGATCCTTCCATCCTTTCTCGAACCAAACTGATTTTCCGCAGACTTTTCTTCCTTTATAAGCTAAGTCTTAGTCCATGTTTAGACTTAGCCAATTCCATCGATCCTATTGAGGATCAGAGACATGATAAGTCTCCCCCACTTGATAGGGATCTGTCCCTGAATCCTCACTAGGTTTCTTGTTTTTCGAACCACTCGGGATTATCTTTCTTCATCATTTCTTCCGTTTCCAAGTCGATTTGTCCTTACAATTGAATTCCCATAACACCTACACCATTCATATCACTTTCTTCCTTGTTGTTTTTTCCATCCTATCCATGATCCGAACTGGCCTTGTTGCTAAGGTCAAGTTTCGGTCTAACTCCGAAGGAAGTTCAGGCCCGATCACGTCCTGATCACTTAGGCTTTTCCGCAATTGAGACACATGGAACACATTGTGAAATGCTTCCATTGCCTCCGACAAGTCCAACTTGTACGCGACTGCCCCAACTCGTTCCAAAGATCATAAACGTCCCCAAGTATCTCAAGTCCAACTTCCTTCTTTTATATTCGGGATCGTCCTTTGAAGGTAATCATCTTAAGATATACTAGATCATATACTGCGAACTCAAGGTCCTTTTGACGCTTGTTTGCGTAGCTTTTAGCTCTATCTTGAGCCTCCTTCATTTTGATCCTTAGGAACCGAATCTTCTCCGTGGTTTCTTCCACTATGGTCGGCCCAATCATGTTGCGCTCTCCCAGTTGGATCTAGCATAACGCGTTATGCAAGGCCACCCATAAGATGCTTCATAAGGCGACATTTCAATGCTTGTCTGGAAGCTATTATTGTAGGAAAAATCGACCAAAGGCAAGTGCCTTTCCCACGAGTCTTCCCAGTCCAAGACGCACGCCCGCAACATGTCTTCGAGGATTTGAATAGTTGTTCCGACTGCCCATCCATTTGTGGATGATAGGTCGTGGTCATGTTCACTCTGGTTCTTAAGGCTTTTTAGAAAGCCTTCCATAAGTGAGCACCGTGAATCTTGATCCGAGACAATGTTTGTTAGGACTCTGTGCAATCTCACTATTCCATCCATGTAACGGTAGATTATCTTCCCGACACCATCGATTTTGTTGATCGCCACGAAGTGAGCAGACTTGGTGAGTCGATCCACAACCACCCATACCGCATCCTTCTTATTCCTTTTTAATGGCAATCCAGTCACGAAGTCCATAGTGATGTGATCCCAATTCCATTCCGGGATGGTCAAGTTTTGCAACAAGCCACTCAGAACTTGATGTTCGGCCTTAACGAGTTGGCAAGTAGGAAACTTAGCCACCAATTCGGCCACACCATTTCATTTTGGCCCAATGATAGTACCGCTTCAAGTATTAATACATCTTTTTCTGTCCCAGATGAATTGAGAACTTGGACTGATGGGCTTTCCTTAGGATGTCGTCTTTTAGTTCCTTATCATCCGGCACACTGACCCAATCATTGACCAAAATTGTGCCATTATTTGAGGTCTGGTACTCGGTCTTTTCGTTTTGAGCAACTTTTCTTAAGTTCTTATCCTTCTCTTGGAAAACCCAAATCCTTGTGAGAAGATATGCTTGATCAGATGCTTCCCAACCCAATGGCTCTTAATCGATGGCAAAGCTTTCAAGTGCAAAGTTCTGATCAGGCCATTTAACACTTCTGAATCCCTTTACTGAAACATATGTTCGCCTTCGGCTTAGAGAATTCGCGACCAAGTTTTCCTTACCCGGATGATAAGCTATGTACAAGTCGTAGTCAACCACATACTCCATCCATCTTCGCTGCCTTAGGTTCAACTCCGGATGCGTGAAGATGTACTTAAGGCTCTTGTGATCAGTAAAAATTATGACTTGGGCCCCGTAGAGATATGATCTCAATATCTTTAGTGCGAACACTACCGCAATCATTTCCAAGTCATGAGTGGTATAATTCCCTTCATGCTTATGTACACAACCCAATTGATATGTGTGATTTTTATCGCTTTTAGGTTGCCTTTTATGTTCATTCTTGTATAGTCTAGGTTGCATTTAGAGTCCTTTAGAATTGCATTTGTGCATATTTACATTTCAGGTTATTGGAGAGGACTTAGGCATGGAAATGGAGCATTTCGGAACAAAGTAACCAGAACCAGAGCATATCGACCAAGAACATCGAGCAAGGCTGATCGATGCATGAAGAACTGCCAAGGAAGCATCTGCATCGGTCACCAGCATTGATCATGGGTGACCGATGCAGACCAATATTAGCAAGCCAAGACGAGGATCAATTGATGGTTGTATGGGATTGTTGACATTGCTTTCTAGTCATACATTTAGCCAAGAGATTGTGTTAGTATGCATGTTAGGATAAGGATTTCAACTATGAGAGTGAATTAATCTATAAACGAAATCCCTAGACCTAAGACTAGTTTAATTGCGTGTCATTGTGCATCATTATCCTAAATCGAATCATCTGAAATCGTTTCCCTTTCCATTTGCTTAGTCTTTTAATCATCTGTTTATTCGTTATCTTGCTTAGCTTTCTTACTACAACTTGTCTTGTTAAACTGCTTAATAAGGTTCGTTTTAAGTGACAGTTAAACAAACTTCTTTAACTTAGACCTATTAGATACTTTAAAAGTTATATTGAGCTAGTTCTCTCCCAATTTGGTTCGACAATTCAATACCCAAACTTTCACCTTAAAACCCCAAAAAACATCTTTACTCCACTCTTCTAATCAATAGGAGTTGTTGGGGGTAAAGATTCTCTTTATCACTCATAAGTCTGGTTTTTGGTGGGGTTATAACTCTAGTTTATCAATGTAGTATGGGTAAGGTGGGTGATCAGAATGTCGAACCAACTCGGGGGAAATCAACTCACAAGTTCTATTATGGATTTTACTAAGTTTAGGTGAAATCAAGTTGTAGTGTTTATTATGTCACTAACAAATCCTAAGCAGAAAATTCGGTAAAAATAAGAATCATAAATAAAGGAACTCATGGATCAGGGGAAACGATACAAGTAGTAGTTATCATGACAGATCGGTTCACTAAGCTCCTTCAGGCTTATCCTATGCCTAAGAATGTCAAATATAGACTAACTCACTCTCGTGATGGAAGTCCCTTTCCTAACATGCTACTACAAAGTCTCTTGGCAATAAAACATGAATATAAAGCATTGAATACAATTCAATACAACAATCAATCAATAACTTAAACAATCTCTTGGAAAGAATTGACTAACAACTTATTCATTCGAGAACTCTATCGAGCATCTTTCAGGCAATAAAGCTCCTATGATCTAGATTATGTTAGCTACTCTTATTCTAGCACTAGATTCATGAATGGATTGAGGATACTTATTCTATTTAGATCTAATGATTTCTAGCAATCAAATCTATCCATATCTAATCATTAATCCATAAGTTATGAAGATTACTCACAATCCATGTCTAGAACACTTAGAGAATTTCTAGATATGATTTGTGAGAGGGATTGAGATTAGAATGAATTCAAGTTAAGAATCAAGCAATCAAGAACAAAATCAATTGGGAAAATGGAATTGCAATAAAATAAATACTAAAGTAATCTCTCACAAGTGTTTGAGAAAATAAAGATCTAAAACTTCAAAAACTTAAGAAAAGTTAAGAAAAAAACGTCTATTAGGGTTTTTGTACTTGGGTCCTTTTATAGATGATCAAATAAAAAGGCAAAAAAGGAAATAAATGTGATGTCGTCGGGGCCTCTGCCGGTTAGTGCAGACCGGCGCACGTGACTGGCGCTTGTTCTCCGTCAGGCTCTAGTGAGGGCTCGTCGGTCTGTGCTTACCGGTGCATGTGACCGGTGGTGAATCGCCCGTCCGTCTTGGTTGAGATCTGCCGGTCTGGCTTGACCGTTGGGCTTTTTCGGCGGTCTTTATACAGATCGGTCTGGTTAAGCTTCGCAGGTCATTGCACACCGCTGGGCCTGACCGGCGATCTTCCTTCGAATCGGCCTGTTTGTGTTTCACCGGTCTGGCTTGACCGGCGGTCTTGGCCGGCGTGGAAGGTTCTCCCGGGACTTAGTCATTTTTGCTCCGAAAACGCTCCACGTTTACTCAGTTCCTCTCCTTCGCCTTCTCTGCACCTGAATGATGGAAACCATGAAAATGCAACCTAGAGACTCTAAAATGCATCCTAAACTAATGCAAAACGAATGAAAACTGAATGGTAGAACCGGATATTGATGCATTCATGTGTACTGCATAAGGTTTATCCGATTCGGGCAAGGCTAGCACCGGTGCACTCCTAAGCCTTTCCTTAAGCCTGGAGAAGCTTTTCTCACGATCCTCAGACAAAGTGAATTTCACCTCCTTTCTGGTCAGTCGAGTCATGGGTTGAGCCATACTCGCAAAGCCCTTCTCGAACTTCCGATAGTATCCAACCAGTCTGAGGTAACTTCTGACTTCGGTCGCATTTCTTGGCTTAAGCCATTCCCCGATACATTTCACCTTATCTGGATCAACCGCAACTCCTAGTTCTCAATCGCGAGATGTGCTCGAGAATGCTCAGATAGTCCACCTTCCTTACGGCCCTTACGGGTAGTGGATATATCTCGACCACTTTGGTCGTCCCGCCAGTCCGTCCGTCGACAAGAGGAATCACATTCTAGACTCTAGCCGATTGATTCACATACAAGTTCACCAGACACAAGTGTCTAGATCGAACCAGCCAATTGACTAATGATTGTATTTAGAGCTATGACCACCTCACACATGGTTGGGGAAACAATCTGGTCTATCACGCTAACCGCTCCTACTATTATTTCAACATTATGCTTTATTTGATGCTCAACGTTAGAGGATTGGACCACCTCTTCTCGATGTTCTGGATCGTGATCGTTGGGGTCATCTGCCCGACGTTCCAGTTCACGATCAATTAGATCTTCTGTCTAAATTTCAGTTTGGTCTTCTTGACCATGTGACGTCTCTCTAGTCTTTCTAGTCTCAGGTCCAACTAGATTGGGTGGACTAGTTCCATCCGCCATTACTTGACTAGATTTTACCACCTTCTTATCTCTTTTCTTTCCATATTGGCGTTTTCCACCCTGAGGATTCAAAACATGTTAGTGAGTCAATCAAACATAAACGATCATACTTAAGTAAATCCCTTGGCCGCGAGTTCTGAAAGTCGATGGGTGGTGTCGCGCAAAACCCAACTATCCTAGGAACAAACATGCTCTGATACCAACTTGAAACAACCCATCTTGAACTCTAAGTCTGGTGAGGTCATTCCACGGCCAATTACTTAGTCATTCAACTCATTTTAAGCCTTAGGTTCTTTTTACTTAGTTTCTTTCATGTTCTTAGTTAAGTTATTTTGACTCGAAGACAGTAAGATAAATTGATTCTTTATTTATGAACATAAATGATTCGATACGGTGATTTTTTTTCTCTATAGGTTATTACAAAGTTGATCCTAAAATCAGTCTATCACCACCACCCACCTTCCTTATCTCTAGGACTTCACTCGGCCAATCCTTTCCCACGATCACTCTTAGATTCTACAACAACAAATAAACATAAGTAATCTAAGATAACTTAGTGAGTGTGGTTCATTTCATGCAGAAATATGAATGGTTTGTTCTAAGGGATTAACCCAGTTTCCTCAAACATTCGGACTGACTAAGTCCTTAGTACGATCAGAAAACGATCGTGAATCATGAGTCCGGTCTTTCGCATTGATTCTCTAATCAAACAAATCAGTTTATCGCAGCCAGTCGGTCTGTACCGACTGTACCGCTAGAGTCGCCCGTTCCATCGCATTACCGTACGACCATCCAATCGCAGTACATTCAAATGCCCACTTACCATTGAACGGCCTGAACTACGTGATGCTTCGCAACTTTACAGATCTGATCATGGCACACGCATATCCGTTACAACACCCTATATGGCCACAGACTCTACGACCAGATGCACTGATATGTTATGGCCGCAGAACGCTTAGCGCACATCCGCCTGATCTGGTTGTCGATTGCACCGATTGTTCCGCCCACCCGTCACTCGGTCATGCACCGCCGATCACCGCATCCAACCGACCCCTTCAAGGATTTCGCGCATCAACGCTAAGTCCAACCGATTCGGCCTAAGACTTGCGACATGTCTTGTGCGATCCTTTGAACAACCGGATCAGACTGGCCTTCTAACTAAGCAAGAGAATGATTCACATTTTTTGCACTTAACCATGAAAACGATCATAAATGATCTGAAGGTTCACGCTAAGGCCTAGCCGTTCCATCACTCACCTTAGAGACGCAATCTTTGTTGGTCACACCTTTGCCTTTTTCCTTCTCTTTGGTTATCGACGGTTCCATTCTCGTTGCCTTCTTTGACCTTTGCTCGACCTTGATGCTTTTGTTCTCGATCTAACTTGTTTCGGTTTTGTTGTGTGTTTTCTTCCCGAGAGAAAATCGATCCAAAATCAGTCTGAAGACTTAGTCTTTTTAGGAAAATCGGACCAGGCTTGGCCCAGCGAAACAATGCCTTTGGCCTAAGCGAAGGGACGTGCCCCTTCTATCACGTCCTTTAGTCGATAACTGCCGATAACCGTAGACCACTTGCAACCCTTCGGACCCGATCACTTATCCGACTCTAATATCATTCCCGAGCTAAATCTAGTTGAGCTAGTCTAGCTCGGCCTTTCAGCTAAGCCTAGCTAACCCAACTTGACTGAGCTTTGATCCTACTCATTCCAGCTCGTTCTTTAGATTTCTCACTTTGATCTAGATCCTTCTTGGATCTTTGATCTTAGATCTGACTGCCAACAACATGTTCTGCACATGCTTGAGGTGGATAAGACTTGCCTAAGACCCATCCGAGTCGAGCCAGAACCCAAGAGTACCCACCCCATTATAGTGGTTTAGGGACATTTCTCAATCTGACACCAGGATATATTATCCATGTCTTTTGTTCGGCCAAAATCCCATTTTAGCATCTTTAGTCCCATCCAAGCTCGGATATCTCGATCAAGACCCAATCCCAGTCGACTAAGTCTCGAGAGAGATTTTAGAGTGTTGATTTAGACTCGCATCCAACCTCACTTGAATATAATTTGAGAGATTCGCGAACTCTATGAAGATCTTCATATATGAGCATTACTCGCAGTCAGTCAAATGCTTAACACTCAATAAAAAGCCGACCAGCTCAGCTTTCTTATGTGAGAATTATTTATCTTCTTTAATTATGTTTCACTTTACACGTATTTACTTGTTCGCATTTATTTAATAAATCTAACTCTTAATTTGCTTTCTACTAACGACTCACATTAAATAAGTGAGGAAATTTGTCAGAAAGAGAAATCTTATAGTGTTTATTTAGAGGCTCATATATATATTTAAGAGTTAGCAGAACTTCAAATGCTAGATTAATATTCATATATATATATATATTTGTATTCGATGTATATATGACCTAAGATTCTATTTGCTAACACTGAATTTATAAAGTCATTTACGTCAGCTTTTCTAGTTGTTATTGAAGTTTCAAAAAGCATAATTTATCAGTTAACACCAATCATGATCAAATTAATCGAGCCAACATGTTTGTTTTTTCAAATAGGTTGCTTACCTTTTAGCTATAATTACTTTATTAGTATTACACAAACTCATGACCCTTTTCTTTTTCAATTTGGGTTTGTCCATTTTTAACCAAATAAAACGAAGGAAGACGTTTAGAAAAAAAAAAAGTTTCAGCTCGATTTCATTTCGTCCGATTTCCATCTTATTTAATAGTATTTGGCTTTTGTATCAAATCAAACACCATTTATGATAATACGCCAACCCAACATTTTGATAAACAATGTTTTTTGGGATATTGTAAAAACTATATTTAATATTCAACAATTCATATTGCACTTTGACGAATCATATCCATACAAATATGTATAATGCAGGCTAACATAAGATTGTTATTAGGATATGAATATTTGGTCGACTTCATGATGAACACTACTTATACTCACGTTCTGCATTACAACTCCATCAATTGTTTAAAATACATTAATCCACATACAAATCATATATATATATATATATATATATATATATATTATAACAAATAATTTTTAAAAATATTATTTATTCAAAATGATATATTTTATAAACAAAAAATATTAATAACACTTATTGGGAAAAAGATTTCATTTGCAGGTTTCTTCAAATATCATAAACAATAAACAAGCGAGCTTTTTTCTTTTTCAAACAAACTAGTGAGATTTTTGTCATGTTTTTAGAAAACAATATATACGGAAAAGGAAATTATTTTTAAACTTGTATAATCTATTGTAAGATAGATTATTTTTGAAAAAATCAAAATAAGCAAATTAGACCACCTTCAATGGAGGTTTTTAATGGAGGAGATCTTAAAATATTTTTATTAATATTTTAAATCTTTTTAGGAATATTTTATTCTATTAATATTTTTATTTTTTCATTGGTAAGAGAGTCATCGGAGAGAGAGCCATTGGCGACCAAAAAAAGAGAGAGGAGAGAAAAAAAATTACCTTCCAATCAAAAGCTTATATGTCAGCGATTCTGATGAGTTTCTTAAAACTCTTTGATGATATTCCATTCTTATGTTTTCAAATATTTTATTAATATTTTTGGACTACTCATATTTTTAGAACCTTTTAAAAACCTCCGTTAGAAGTATTCTTATGGTATAATTAATTTTTTGTTTTACAAATCTATGTTTTAGATTTGAATTTTTTTATTTAATTAACTATTTAAAATTATAAATATTTATTTTACTTTCAACGGATTGAATAAATTATTTATTTATAATGGCATCCTTTAGTAACATTTTACTATTTTGTAATTAAGATTGAATTTGTAATTCTCAAACAATATAGATGATAACTTTAAAACAGTATAATTTTCTTGCTTAGTTCAGTATCAACGACAAGAATATTTGGTCAAAAGCGAACTCTTAATTCATTCAATGTAATTGTAGCATAGTAGTCAATGCACAAACTTTATTACTATCTTTGTTTGAGTGATGTATAAGCAGAGTTATTTTATTTTCATTATAAAATTAATTATTAATTCTCTCTTTAATCTCTTTATTATTATTATTCTTTATTTGAATGTTTTAAATGGTTCAACAATCTAATTTATTAATTACAGTTATAATATATATTTATCTAATTAATTTATGCCATACCAGGACTAAACATCATTTAAAATGAAAAAAGATAATATTATGATAATAATCAGTGTTAGAGTAATTAATGGTGAAAAGGATATAATTAAGTAGTGAGTTATTGGGCTTCGTAGCATACCTTTCAGCCTTGTGCATACACGTGTGCATAAATATTTGACTTTACGTGCAATTAATGTATCCATCCCCTTGAAGTACTCCTCAAGTTCATTACAAAACCCTTGTCACAGTCTCAGTACATGAATGAATCTCATTTCAAATTTTGTCGGTTTACTAAAAACGCTACTAAATCGGAGGAAATAGATTTCTTAAAATACAGGTTTAGTTCACTTGATTGTAATGTTTTCAAAAGATTATTTGACTCTACGCTTCTTTGTATATCTGTTTGCTAGTTTTCTGGATTCGTGTTGTGTGCGTTGGTTTTGATATACTACACAAACTTTTGATCGTTTTATTCATGTTGTAACATGAATATTTACTATTTAGAACAAGTAACAAAATCGTAAAACGTCAAAAGAAGCTAATATTTAGAACAAAACAAAAAAAAAGGCAGAGTATTTCGGATCAATAATGATTGGTAAGACAAAAAAACATGTCAGGGACTGTCCAAAAGGGGAAAAAATGAAACGGTGAAGAGAAAAACAAAGTAATTGGTTCTTCCTTCATGGTGTCAACAAAGTAAGGTCCATTATATAACTATTACTTTCCCTTGTCTTTTTTTTTCTTTCTCTGTCTATTACAGTGTCATGCTAAATTGTTTATTCGAATTGACAATTCGAGAAAAGTTGCATGCCACAGTTCAACTGAAAAGAAACGATTTGACTAATTTTGGATGTTTCTAAAAATTCGAGAAATAATTTCATCCAACAAATCTCAGGAGAAATATGGCAATTATGCATACATGTATACTCTTATACCAATGGGCACGCCCAGCCCATGAAACAAATAATAATTAAAGCATCAAATAATAATTGGAAATTTTAGGGATATCATTTATCATAAAAAATCTTTGTGATTTAGTGGATGACAGAGTTTAAATAGGAAATCAGTACAACGGTTCGATGTTTTTGTAATCTCTTATCAACTTTTATAGTCGGAAATGGATTTCAACTCAACAACATTTTGTAGCTAAACCAAGAAAATATGTACAAAATGTTTTTATTTTATTTTTTCTCTTTATGTATGTGAAATTTATAAAAGTAAAAAAAAAAAAAAGAAGCTTACAAGGTTGGGGATCAAAGGAACATAGTAATTAATATGTAGATATTCTTTTCTTTAACCTATAAAGTTTCATATATGCATTAAGACGATGACGATAACCTAACGCGAAGATGGCGGCGGCGGGATCAATCTCAGATCGTTTTCAGATATGGGTGGTGAGAGGAGGGAGATTCGATGGTGATAGACGTATCCCTTCTTTCAAGGGGACGAAGATTGGCACGGAAGATTCGGATCTGCGAGGTGTCTGGGAGAATCGGAGATTTTGTTCAGATCTCCTCCAGATCTCCTTTCCCCTTATCCTTTTTCAGTTAAGTTTTCTTTCCTTGTTAGGCTGTTTATTTTCTGTAGTGAGTTTGGTTGGAAGATTCGGTATCCTGGTAGGGAAAGATATGAAGGAGTACGTTTGGGGATGTAGGGATCATTCCCGAAGTGAAAAGGGAAAGCTAGGTTCTAACCGGGAAGGTATTAACCTCCGGGGAATGATCGGATTGAGAAATTGCATGGGATCTCAGATCTCATCGATCGAATGCCATATCTGCCATTCAATGCTTGCAATATTGAGAATTATGGGGAATCGATATGGGGAATTGGGATCTAGAATATATATAAAGGGATCGATGGTCGCGGAGTCTCTACGTTGCAATTCATACTATCAATCCCCTAAAGGTTTTAACCACTGGTTTTTCCTCTCTTTTTGTTGGGACAGGATGAGTCAAGCTCAAATGGTTCGTTCAGGAGAGAAGAGGGCAGCTGGGAAAGGGGAGAAAAGGCATATAAAAATCCGCAAGTTTAATAACTCAGATATCATAAAAGGGTATGCGAAGACATTGATCGGCCGATGTATGAACCCAACGAGGCAAGCAACAGCGGATGTAATCTATATGCTCCCACAAATATGGAAGGTGGAAGACCGGGTGATGAGTGCGGATCTAGGATTAGGAAGATTCCAATTCGACTTCGAAAAGGAAGAAGATATCATTGAGGTGATGAAGATGGAGCCCTTCCATTTCGACTCATGGATGCTCTCGGTCGTTAGATGGGAATCTGTCACCGAGATGAATTATCCATCGAAAATAAGATTCTGGATCTAGGTAGTAGGAGTGCCTCTTCAGTATTGGGCGGAACCCACTTTCTATGATATAGGCGAGGCGTTGGGGGTGTGTGAGACTGTCGATGCTAATGAGGGAAGAATTCGTGTGGTCATAGACGCTTTCAGTCCTTTGGTGCTGGAGACTGTGTTGGACTTCGAGGATGATATAGAGGTCACTGTTCAACTTTGGTATGAGAAACTTCATGGTATATGTTCGGTCTGTAACAGCCTTTGCCACGAGGCCTCAAGGTGTGATAAGGCTAAGAAAGTGGAGGATCGAACACCTAGGACAGAATATGGAGACAAATATATGAGCTATAAAGCAGCGACTATGAGGGGGAGGGATGAGGTCCCATATCCTCCAAAGAAGGTCTCGGGTGATCCAGCGGACTATAACAGAAGAGGTCCACGAGCTTGGTTTCCTGGGGAGACTTCCCGGGGTAAGGGACCAGTTTATGCCAAGCAAGAAAAACGGAGCAGTTCCGGGAATGGGAGGGATGACAGATTCAGAGAGGAGAAACAAGTGAACAGGGTATGGACTAGGAAAACGGACGAGGGGAGAAGTGGGGCCTCTGCCACCGCGACAGATGAAACTTTGTCCAAAGACTCAGCTGTGGATTTTATGTCAGGATTGGATCAGCAAGGGTCCAATATAAAGAACCCAGCAATGGCGACTTTCTCCGCAGCTCAATTAGCGGTACTCTCCCCATGCAGGCTCTTGAAGTGGAGGGGAACCCATTGGTACTAAAGGAGGATAACATGCCTCAGGGAGACCTCGAGGACGAGTGCGAGCCTAGGGACCTAAACTTGGATCATCATACTGACGAGATCATTTCAGAGGCTATCCAGGGGGAAGAGGGGATTGCAGATGACTTTAATTTAGAGGAGGAACAAGACAAGGCTAAAGAACAGGGAATGGTGCTTGATTTTGAGTTAGATGGGGACGATTTAATGGACGAGGATGAGGAGCAGCATCAGTCGGAAGAAGATATGATAAGGGAGTTGACACCTCCGCTGGAGGTGATGCATACGGATCAAGAGGAACACGGTCTGCGAGATGAGAACCATCTTCCTGGGGAAGAAGATGTGATTGGTCAAAGGAAGAAGCCGTCTCGTCCGCAGGGACATGGACCTTTGCTCGGAGCTAGCTCGAAGAAGCGAAACATGATGATGCAAATGACATCTCCGAGAAGAGGTGTGTTACCCTGCCCGGTGGGAGGAGGCCCGCCCAGGAACGGCAATGGAGCAACAGTCAAAGCAAGGGGAGCTTTGGGGAAATCAAAATCTCTAACTTTTAAATGATAAGTTGGCTTCTTTACGGTGAGTTGGCTGCGCCTATAGGTGATGCTGGAAATAAGGCAATATGGTTTTTTCTATTTGGGTATTCTGTGGGGATTAGGAATAATAAAAGTGTCGGGGTTGGGAGTTTCAAGCTGGTATTTCGAGTCTTTATTCACCAGCTTTTGGTTGTAGTCCCGCTGACAGGTTTGTCTGATCAGTGGTATAAGGAAAATAATAAATGGAATTTTTGGTATTGCTTTTATAAGGGATATGCCTTGGATAATAAGGTGACAAGTGGTTTGGAATCTACCCAGATATGCTCTCTCCGGGACGTGTCGGGTGGTGATGATTTTATGATGCGTGTCTCTTATAGGTGTCATACAGGGAGCAAAGGGGAGATAAGGAGGCGGCTCAGATGGCAACGAAGGAAGGGAGAAAGGAAAGCGACCAATAGCTGCGGTGGTACAGATGGACTTAGTATATGGTCAAAAAATAATTGGGCTTTACTTGGTATTGAGACAAATGACCGCATCAATCAGGAGAAGAGGATGCTGGGAGTGCCACAGGATGCAATATGCAAGGAGAAAAGGTCGATTATGGGAAAAGGGCTATGGCATCAGAGGAAAACGTCTAAGTCTGTTTCTAAACGATACAGTTGGGCTATTGGGATTTGGGGTACTCGGTTATATTTGTATTACGTATTTGATGTATACGTGAGCGGTAACGGCATTAAAAGGATAATATATGCCACGGTAAAGTATACCTCACGAGTTACCATAGGAAATTGGTATATCTCGAATTTACATCTTATCCTAGACAATGATTATTAAAATAGCAAGTTGGAATTGTCAAGGAATAGGAAATAAATGGACGATTCAATACTTGAGGGAATTTTGGCTTAAATATAAACCGGAGTTCTTATTTTTATCTGAGACGAAACAAAATCGAGCATTCCTTCAAAATATTCAAGCACATTTGGGATATGAACGGATGATAACGATAAACCCGATCGGGTTAAGCAGTGGACTGGCGTTAATATATAAAGCGAAGCTAAAGGTATCGATCTTGAGTGAATCTGAGAGATTGATCGATGTTCAGGTTAATTATCAGCGGAAAAGGTTTTTTATATACTTTGTCTACGGAGATCCGGTTCCAGCCACTAGGGAGATAATATGGGAGAGGCTAACAAGGATAGGGATATCGAGAGAGCAACCTTGGTTTTTGATTGGGGATTTTAATGAGATTCGAGGAAACCATGAAAAATCGGGAGGGCGAATGAGGTCTTCTCGTAGTTTTGCCCCCTTTAACACAATGATTAGGGGATGCGGTTTGTCGGAATTCCCCACCAGGGGTAACACACTCTCGTGGAGGGGTAGACGTACAAATGGGGTGGTGCGGTGTTGTCTAGACAGAGGATTGGCCAACGCGGAATTCCATTCCGTGTTCCCATTTTCATTTGTGGAATACTTGGAGCTAATCGGTTCGGACCACAGACCTATAGTGGCGACTATCCAAGATAGGCACCCAACAGGACGAACCCAATTTCGTTTTGATAAAAGATGGATCGGGAAAGTGGGGTTGATGGACGCAATAGAGGATGGATGGGATATGACAGGGAGAAGGGGAAACATTGTGGACAGAATAGCTAAGTTCCGAAAAGCGATATCCCGATGGCGCAAGACGTCAGAAGCGGTGGGTAAAAAGAAAATCGAGACTTTGAAAAAGGAGCTACGGGAGATACAAGACGATGATAATAGAACACACGAAGATTTAACAAGAGCTACCCGAAACTTAAAACAAGCTTATCGGGATGAGGAATTGTACTAACAACAAAAAAGTAGGAATTTATGGCTAAGGGAGGGAGATAAAAATACGCAGTACTTTCAGGCTCAGGTAAAGCAGCGGAGAGCAAGGAACAGGATCACTGGGATGTTCGATAATACCGGTGCCTGGGTAGATAAGGAAAATGAGGTCGAGGGGGTGGCAGTGAATTATTTCAGAGAGCTTTTCACTTCTACATCCCCGACAATCACTGAGGAAACATTGAGGGGAGTAACGGGACGGATATCCCCGCAAATGAATGCTATTTTAATTGCCCCGATCACAGAGGCGGAAGTTAAAAAGGCACTATTTAAGATTCATCCGGGGAAAGCACCAGGACCTGATGGGATGACGGCTTTATTTTTTCAGAAATCATGGCATATAATGAAGGACGAGCTAGTGGGTATGGTAAAAGATTTCCAGGAAACGGATCATTTTGACCCGAGGATAAATGTTACAAATATCTGTCTCATCCCAAAAAAGGAAAGACCTACCCTGATGTCAGAATTTCGGCCAATTAGCCTTTGTAACGTGGGATACAAGATAATAGCGAAAGTGTTGTGTCATCGACTAAAGGTTGTCCTACCGGGACTTATTTCGGAAACTCAGTCGGCGTTTGTCCCGGGCCGACTGATCTCCGACAACATTATGATAGCGCAAGAGATGTTTCATGCTCTTCAGACGAATAATGCTTGCAAAGGAACTTTTATGGCGATAAAAACGGATATGAGTAAGGCTTATGACAGACTGGAATGGGGATTTATTGAGCGAGTGCAGAGGCATTTAGGTTTTGACGAGAAATGGATCCGCTGGATTAACTGGTGCGTCCAATCGGTAAACTATAAAGTCTTGATAAATGGTCAACCGAGAGGTCATATAAGCCCAGAAAGGGGACTGCGTCAGGGAGATCCCCTCTCTCCCTACCTTTTCATTCTCTATACGGAGGTGTTAGTGGCAAAGATTAAGAACGCGGAACGGGAAAAAACAATTACGGGGATAAAGATAGCAAGGGAAAGCCCTCGGGTTTCCCATTTGCTCTTCGCGGATGATAGCCTTTTCTTCTGTAAGGCAAATCGCGAGGAAAGCACGACAATATTGGGCATTTTACAGAGTTACGAAGCAGCTTCAGGACAAGTCATAAATTTCACGAAATCCTCACTGCAATTTGGTGCTAGAGTCCCAGAACCAGAAAAGATGGGGGCAAAAAATATGTTGGGTATTACAGCCTTGGGTGGTATGGGCTCTTACTTGGGGCTCCCGGAGAGTTTGGAGGGGGCAAAAACAATTTTTAATTTTGTGAGGGACATACTGGAACAGAGGATAAATTCGTGGTCAACCAGATTCATATCGAAAGGAGGTCGTGAAGTGCTGATCAAATCAGTCGCCTCATCATTACCGACCTATGTAATGTCGTGTTTTAGGCTCCCAAAATCGACCTCGTCAAGACTATCGAGTGCTATCGCTCAGTTTTGGTGGGGGTCGGCGGCAAACTCGAGGGGAATTCATTGGAAGAAGTGGGACAAAGTCTGCCAGAGTAAGTCCAATGGGGGTCTGGGATTTCGGGATATAGAGGATTTTAATACGGCCTTGTTGGCGAAACAATTATGGAGACTTATCGAGTCACCGGAGTCTCTCTTCGCCCGAGTAATGAAGGGTCGATACTACCGTCGATCATGCCCTTTGGATCATGTTAGGACATATAGTCCATCCTACGGGTGGAGGAGCATAGTTTCAGCCCAATCTCTGGTAAAGAAAGGACTCATAAAAAGGGTGGGTAATGGGGAGACTATTTCCATATGGAGAGACCCATGGATACCTGTCCAATGTCCGAGACCGGCCCACCCTATGGGGAGTATTAGAGGTCCCGACCTCACGGTAAATACCCTTATATCTTCAGGAGATTTTTCGTGGAACATCCCACTTATTCGGAGCCTGATTCATCCTGAGGATGTCCCGCAGATTCTAGGTATCCCTCTCCGTTCGCGGACTAGACAAGACGGTCTCGGCTGGCTGTTTTCGAATTCAGGAAAATATTCGGTTAAATCAGGGTATGAGATAGCCCAGAAAAGTCGGTTGGTGGGTCCAAAGAGGGTGGAAAACCCGAGCCTTATCCCTCTTTTGGCTCAATGTTGGCGGGTCAAATGCCCTTTAAAGATCCAACACTTTATTTGGCAGACCATTTCAGGATGTATCCCAGACCTCACAAACCTATCAGTCTGAGGCCTAGGGGGCGATACTAGATGTCGGACATGTGGGGCGGAAAATAAGGACATCAATCACATTTTGTTTGAGTGCCCACCGGCGCTTCAAGTATGGGCGCTGGCGTACCTACCTCTCCCGAGAAGAGGACAGTACAGCTCATCCATATACTCGAACTGGGACTACTTATTTTGGAGGGTCCCTACCCAACTTCAGATACCGAGTTATCCATGGATCTGTTGGTACCTATGGAAAGCAAGGAACGAAAAGATTTTCAAAAATAAGGATCTAGACCCCCAACATATCCTTCGGGTAGCAACCCAGGAAAGACTCATGTGGTTTGAGGCGCAGATACAAGGGGAGGAATCAGTAGAGGGCCCTTTCACCCCGCTGGGTACACATGCTGGACTGACGCATTTTGGAAGGAAAATACATGTTTTTCGGGTTTGGGATGGTTTAGTACCAATATTGCCACCGAGGAGGTATCTATGGGAGCGAAGACGATTTCCAGTACCCGGACTCCGCTTCATGCAGAAATGGAAGGACTACTGTGGGCTATGGGCTGCATGCTCCATCAACGGAGGTCTTCAGTTACTTTCGCGACAGACTCTAGGGAATTGGCTCAGATGATCACCAATCCGGATGACTGGCCGGGTTTCTTCCATTTGACGGACGAGTTTGCCCTCCTACGGAATAAATTCATCGCCTGCAAAGTCCAGTGGATCTCGAGGAAGGACAACAAGAAGGCAGACAATTTGGCAAAGAGCGTTAGGACACGTTTATTTGGTTCTACATATATTAGTAATGTTCCCCTAGTTGGTTAGGGACCGAATTCTAGCTTTTATAAGCTTTTGCCGACAAAAAAAAAAAAAAGTTTCATATATGCATTATGGTTTAGTTCTCTTTTTGTGTGTTCATTGTTTTTTACATTATATCGTATAAGAAAGAAAGATGATATTTAGGCAATGGAAGGAATTTTACTTTTGAGTTTGGTCTTAATCACTTAGATTCTCTCCCTTCCCTTCCGATTATCTCCAGGAACTGTTGTGCGATTGATTCGGATGTGAAAATGGTGATCCTGAGGAGAATCTCGATCCCTCAGAGTAAATAGGTGAATCAAGCAAATCCTCTAAGGCTTGATTCTCAGGAGGAGGGCATGGCGTCTCTGCGGCGATATACGAAAACAAGACAAAATATTGAATCTTCAATAAAAAAAAAAAAGTAAAAGCTAAAGCAAAGTGGATCATCAGGTTTAAAATTTGAGACGAGAAGAAGTTTAAGTTTTCACCGAACAGTGTCTTGAGAGATGGTTTCTTTTGTGTCTTCTTCTGCTTCAATTCCGCTGCATAATTGATTCTAGTTATAACCGGAACTAACCAACTCTGGCGATATTTGTTGGAGTGAAAAAAAAAAAGGAGAGATGGTACTGACCCATGCCCGAGATATGGTGTTCATCGACGATCTCAAGATTTTTGAATGTATACCCAAGGAAATTTACGTCTTTGGATGAGATCATCTGCAAATAAGTTTGCAAACAACTACTAAAAATCATAAAACTCCATTCAATATACATGCGAGAAAAACAAACTGAAGCAAACTTATATACCTTTCTCCAAGGCCCAGACTTTGAAGAAGTTTGGCAAGTCGATGGCACCTGCAAATTAAAATATTAATTTGACATTTTTGTTAAAGAAAAAAACAGG
>OVAO01000540.1:909-14708 GCA_900406285.1 Biscutella auriculata | reverse complement strand
GTCCTGGGGTTCGGGTTGATTGTCCATATTGATGTTCAGATTTTAGAGGTGTAACTGGCGGAGACGCTCACGACGGGCTCTACCAAGATGTAACTCTATTGCAGGATGTTAGTGTTGATTGGAGTTAGGCAAGAAGAACTGTGAGAACGTAGGTTCATGTACCTGAAAGGAATTCAAAAAGAGTGATTAAATAACAGAAAGGAGAATCTTAGGCCCTAAATGTAACCAAAGATCTATTGCTAGCAAAGAGAAATCCCGAGTTGGCAACAGCGCCAATTTGATAAACATGCTTTCTTACCACTACTACTACTACTATAGACGAGTAGAGCAAAGGAAAATATAACCGTTTAATAAATAAAGAAGGGTATATATCGAACCAAATTGGGAGGTTTTACTAGAGACAACAGACTTATAAGATAATTCTAGGTCTAAGCAGAATTATATATTTGTCACTAAAAATCTTGTTAAGATTGTCGTTCGATTGTAGCAAAGGCAAGGTTCCTTACAGCAAAATAACCAGATCTAAAACTATATAAACTAGACTAAAATGTTCTCTAACCACCTAAAACGACACCTCTCTCTATCATATCCCATTGCAAATGGTGACAAGAGGTGACTATATATAGCTGAGCAGTCGTGGGCATAAATGTCCATTTTTGGCAAAATATCTGGTGAATATCGGCCAAGAGGTGGCCGATATCGATTTCTTCATGGCCGATGCTGGAATATCGGCCAGCACGTGGCTGATATTGATCTGGTCTTGGTCTATGTTGTTGTATCGGCCACAACCTGGCCGATGCAGATCTCCTCTTGGTCGATATTGGGGTATCGGCCACAGCATGGCTGATGCTGCTATGTCTCTGGCCGATATTCCCTCTGGTTGACTCCCGGAGTTGACTTGTTTCCGTCCTTTTCGTACCCGGATGTTGCACAGTCCTTCTAGACACCTAGAAATGCAATATGTACACGAATGCAATCCTAAAAGACTCTAAAACGACCGAAATCATACAAAAGCGAGGGAAAGACGGGACTAAAATAACGATAAAAACCGAGTATATCAGTAACCAGGGATATAAGCCATATAACCCTAACCTTCTTACCAGAGCACCAATGTGGGGAATCCACAGGATCAGGTGTATCCACCCCAACGCCCACATAACCAAAGTTACTCCAACCACGGTTACGAGAACTTATGTCAACAGAACCGCCCCCAGGAACAAACCCTAGGAAATGGAGGGCCCATTGTTCCTCCGGAGAGTCAAAACACCATCTTGCTCAGGCAACTCTGGGAAGGTCAGGAAAAAGCACGCTTGAGCAATCGACTTTCATGTCGACAAACATTATACAGAGCTTAACGGGAACTTTGAGTCACTCTCTTCACACATTAAGGCACTGTACAACCAGGTTGCCCAAATTTCCGCTTCCTCCAAGCGCCCAATGCGTATTTTATAGGGAAGGACCGAGACAGCTAAGGAAGAGTATATCAACGTCATCCACACCTTCGAACTCATCGAGGACAATGAGGTTCAAGAGGGGAGGCCGAGCACTTTTGATCCAATCTCTGAGACCAAAACTGTGCAAGATGATAGTCATGGAAAGACTAAGATTGTTGAGATCGGACATGAGGTATACATGTCAAAGCTTCCTTTCCCGCGTCACTTATTGACTAAGGTCTATAACGATACTAGCGAGGATGTCCGAAAAACCAGACTCAAGATGCCAGAGATTAAAGCATGGCTAGATAACCTGAAATGTACTGAAGAGCTTAAGGAAAGGCTCATGATCATGATCAACAAAATGGAAGAATCTATGACTAATTATGATAATCTCCCCAACCCGAACATCGATGCTCACTCCGATTCCACATTACTCAGAGAGGTTGATCCGACTAAGTTAGTGGATCCAGGGAGTTTCATCCTTCCATGCACTCTGTATTCCACTTAATTTGATAACTGCTTATGCGATTTGGGTGCAAGCGTAAATGTAATGGCCTTGTCTGTTGCTAACGAGTTGGGTTTCTCATCTTTTGACCCATGCAAGTTTGCACTTGTCTTAGCAGACAACTCTCTAAAGAAGCCAGTGGGTATACTTAACAACGTACCTATCATGCTGCGAGGAATCGAAACCTGAGCTGATTTTGCAATACTCTGAATGGCGAACACATCTAAGAACCCTCTAATTTTTTGCCACCCATTCTTAGCCACCTTTGGAGCTGACATAGATGTCATAAATGGTAGAGTCAAGTTGGATCTAGGAATCCATGGAGTTCAGACTTACTATTCAAAGCGGNGGGGGGGGGGGGGGGGGGGGGAAGAAAGTGAAATTAGTGATTCTGATAAAGATGAGGAGGACACCCCTTGGTGGGAGTACAATGTAAACCAGATTGGATACAGAGACATCACTACTAACCTTGACCCAGGATGTTATCACTCACTAATCTGCATACTTGGAGTTCCACTAGAGAAAGCCTTATGTGACACTAGCTCAAATGTTATGTCAAGTACAATCTGTGCACAATTAGATCTAGTTCATACTCTCTGCCCCATGATGCATTTAGCAAGTCACGATGGGAACTTCGTCACACCCGTTAGTCTTGTCCAATGCATGGCAGTCCAGACTTTTATGTCATTGATTCCCTGTCAAAGAGGAATGGAGTTGTTGTTCTGTGAAAAGAGTTTTTGAAGGATGCAGGAGGTCACATAGATTTTCGCCATTTTGGTCTCGTTCTGAGGAAAGTTAGAAGGATGGATCATGGAACAATCTATTTTCCAGTGTACGCTGACATGGAAGGTATGGAACAAAATGTAGTTCAAGCATTGAACGAAGAGCAAGTTCAAAAGTCTGAGATTGGGTCAAATGAAATACAAGATTATGGAGAAGTTGAGGATGCTAAAAGCGTTGTAGGACATAATCGACAAGATGTGCCAGAAGCACCTGTTAACAAAGCACAAGTTCGTCTTATTGCACTATTTAAAAGGTTGCAGTTAAAGAACGGGACTGCCCGTAGAGAAGGAAACATGGCTGAGAACAACAGGGTCGTTGTTCCGGATCCACCGCGTGCACACACCGAACTATCTTCTACAGGAAGATTTAGTTGTCAACATATGGACGATGGAGGGGCAAACACAGTATGATCGAGACGCTTGGGAAGGGCTCATGGACCGAGTTGAGAGGCTCGAGTCCAACCACAACCGCCATTGATTCCTTAATCAAAACGTCAAAGCTTTGAGACGTTAAACAAGCTCGCTTGGGAGGAAGTCTCATATTTATCCTTTGTAAATATGCTATTTCAATTTCCTAGTGTTGATGATGAGTGATGGTGAACTAATGAGTTGTTGAGACAATCAAATTTCAGGAACCGAACGATTTAGGACGAAGAATCGGTGTGAAAATGATGTATTTCCAGCCAGAACAAAGTAGATCAGTCAGCCACATCGACCATAACATGACCGATCCAGAGGAACGGACAGTCAAGGAGAAAGATCGACCATGGTAAGCTCGATCCATGCCATGGCGTGCCAAACATGTACCACATCGGTCAAAGCAAGATCGATCCACGTCATGGCTTGAACAATGTACATTTTTTCTCCCCCTTTGGCTCGTTTTCTCTTGTTTTAAATCTCACATTTCCCTCTTTTTCATTTCTTCTTTTTCTCTCACATTCTCCTCCTTCATGCTCTCAAGAACAATCCATTTCATCTTTTAGACCTTGATTCTTGCTCAAAATTACCAATTTTTGTGGCTAAAATCTTGGGGTTTTCACTTGGCTTGCTAGTTGCATCATTCATTTCTCCATTTTAAGCATCAAAGGTATGAATCTGGAACTCTAATTTTTTATGGGTACTATTCATCTAGAGCAAGAATTTGAAATTTTCAAACTTTTAGGTTGGATTAGTGTCTCCTTACCTTAAAGAATCTTTGGAATGATGACATTGCTTGATTCTCTTGATGATTTAACCATGTATTGCTTGTATTTTGAAAATCCTAAACCTTGGTTCTTGATGTTTTCATGAGAGATTGGAGAAGAATTTTGTTTAAATTTGGATGTCTAGCATTGCTTGTGAGTGAATTGGAGCTTGAATATTGAGAACCTACGAAGATTTGGACATTAATTCCATGATTTTAGAATCTTGTAGGATCTTGATATGTTCATGAAATATTTGAGAATTGAAAATGATATTTGAGCAATTTGCTTGGATGATAGAAGATTATATCTCTTGCTCATGTGCACTTTCCTTCTTGATTATCAATTCCTTGAATCATATTAGTTTATGAGCTTAATCGTGAAATTTTTAAAACTTTTAACTTAATGAGTCTTTGAACTTGATTTTTGTAGATATTTTATGTCAAGTTCAAAGGCATATACCATGTACAAAGGAAAAGGGATCGCTCCCACAAGGAAAGAGCGGCTGGAAGATTTGGGACCACTGAATAGACCCGGAGTTGCGCCCAAGAGGCGTTTTGTTCAGAGAGTACCTATTCGTTCACCCGAGGAAGAAGTTCCCGACATCGCACCACCACCTCTTGTAATGCGTGAAAACCCACCTTTTTTCCCACTGCCTATGGAAGGCCCAAACCCGGTAGACCGAACTGAGGAAAGCACGAAGCTCACTTTATATCATGCACTTATGCAATGTGCATTCGTTCTGTCCGTCTTACCAGATATTCCAACGCTGCGCACCTTGGGCATTGAAAATGAAGTCAGACATATTTTGCAAGGTATTGGTATCGACTCAGTTTTAGGTTTGCATCATCCAGGTTTCAGTGAGCATACTTGCGTTTTAATTGCCTCGCTCGAGGTTAATTTCCTTGAGGAAGACGAGGATGAGGATTCAGAGCATGGTTATGTCAAAGATGAGATAGAGCGCCAGGTGTCCTTTGCCAAGATCGCTGAGGTTTTCGGATTCGCTAAGGGTGGGGTTTAGTTCGGAGCGCTCTCAGCTGTGGAGAGAAAGATTTTGTGGAACATCATCGGTTCTAAGCCGTTTTGAGCAGGGAAGACCAAGTGCTCCCTTATCCGACATCATGCATCACGGTATGTGCACAATATTCTCACACACTCTTTCACTCCGAGACGTGAGATGGGAATTCTAGGTGAGGACAAGCTCAAATTCATGAGTAATGGATTAACCCCTATTATTTGTGCACTTCATGAGGATGATGGTCTGTTCCCGAGTTTAGAGATGCAGAGTTATAGTCCGGTGAAGCTTCTTTGTCAGTGGTTTCTGGATATTCAGAAATGGGGATGGGCTCGCAATGATGGAAGCCCAGAGCTTAGCATTGGGAGTTTTGTGACTCCGATTCTGAAACTTGCTAAGGTCGCTTTACCAAGGGACGACGAAGGCGTTCAGCCTAGAGTTATGGAAGTTGCATATCTGAAGAGGATCCACTTTCTAGCAGGGAAAGTCAAGGAATGATTCCTCTACAAATATAAAAATCTAGTAAGACTTTACCATACCCATCTGACTTACCCTCAGTACGATTAACTCGTACAATGGATTAACAATCCTAGAATATGGCGCCCTCGGGGCTTTCTATTTGATTGTATCGAATGGCCTAATGAATTGTGATTTCTTCACCGCTTTGGGTTGTGGGCCTTACAGTTTACTTTCAATGGAAGTCGGTAACAGATTTGAATTCACAAAGCATTATTATCACATTTTCAATGATTGTGCGGTTCATCCTTTCAGCTACCCAGGGGTGTGGCCATGCGCTCCAGACTCTGCTCCCGAACACCAGGGTCACCACATTCGCTCGTCCAGAGAAATCCTATTCAATCCTGATTAGCAAGAACTTCAAGAATCCCCTTTGTCTAGATTCAAGGATAGGTAGCTCAGACGCTCCCGAAGATGATCAATATGATGGTCCGTCTTTCACAGCTGAGTACTATGGCGATCATACTCCCACCATCTATGGGATTGGACGAAAAATTGTGCCCCTCGTTCCTATTCTGCTTATGTCGGGTCCTATTCAAGACCTTCATATGGAGATTCATAGGTTGTCCCGAGGGAACCTCTATCGTGACCGAACTATCATGAATTTGGTCAAAGAGGTACAGGTAAGGAAGATAGAGGTGAAGAAGATGAGTAGGATTATGGACCGTATGGCTTGTGATATAGAGCGGCTTACAACAATGTTCAAGAAGCAACTAATTTGTATTGGTTCTGGTTCTGAGACTCATGGATGGGATGGCTCAGATGAAGCAGTATATGACCATATGCGCACAAAGAGGAGTGGAAAACAATCAAACCCAAGACCACGCCAATCCATTCAGACTCCCTCGCGCCCTACATCAGACAATGAGTCACCCTTGTTCTCCACTGATGGAGATAATGATCCGTCCCACCACGTTTTTGCTTCTTTCTCTAAGCTTAGACTTACACAGGAACTGTGTGATTTAAGTTTGGGGGAGGGATCACCTTTCGTGCTAATCATTGTTTGCTCGTTTTGTTTTCTTTTAATTGAGTCTCATATTTCATTGTATATAGGTATATTTTTATGAAAAAAACCAAAAATAAAATAGAAAATTTTCAAAAACCTAAAAAGATTTTGCATTCTTTTAGGACTGAGTCTAGAATCATCTACATAGGGAATTAGTGAAGATTTCGGGTTTTCCCCAGAGTTTGTGTAACCTTGTCATTTATTCTTAGCAAGCATGTTTAGTGGGAACGTGATAAAAGTTTATTGATGATAGGTTGTTCTTTCTTAATTGCTTATTTGGCCATCAAAATTAGCAATTTCTCATAAGGAGATGTATTATAGCATAAAATTGTGCCTAAAATCCTCTATTAAGCTCTCTAAGGTGTATATGGTTAGCCTAATGTTCCCCATCTCTTCCCAAAAGCTTACAGAAAAGAAAAAGAAAAGAAAAGAATAAAAGAATAATTATTAGTAGTATTAGGACATGCGTATGGGGGCATAACCACACTTTGATTCTTGATCGACCGCTACTAATTCACCATGATATGAGAATAGGCGTCTGAAAGCTTAACCGCTTAAGTGTTTGTTCGAATGTCACGAAGGCTCGGTAAGGGGAATGAGCTCTTGGGTGCATAACCACTCTTTGGATCTCACTCAACCTGCCACACCAGATTGTTTTGTAAGGGGATGGGCTTATGGGTGCGTAACCACTCTTTGGATCTCACTCAACCTGCAAAACAAAGAAAGCCAAAAAGAAAAAGAGGCCAAAGAGCCCAATCTTGAGTAATAAGGAAATGAGATGGGAAAAACCTGGAGCGGCTTGAAACCTGAAAGTTTTGAACGGGTTGACGAGTAGGGAATAGGTTGAAATGCTATAGCCTTGACTAGTTCCTTCTATAATTGGTAACATAGAGCTCTGTGATGATAGTCTAGTTTGCATTAGTGATTGAGCGTTTGATTATTTGATGCTATTAGTTGCGGGTCACTCTTCCATGTCTTCATAAGATTGCTTGCTCGGTTTACCTTACTTATAACTCGCTGATCTGGTTCCCGATTTGTTTCCAAATCTCTCTCCTTTACTCGACTTTTGCCTAGTATGAGGACAAGCAAAAGTTAAGTTTTGGGGAGTTGATATGCTGGGTTTTTGCTACATTTTCGCTTATCTTTTATGCTCATCTTAGTGTAGTTTAGGTTGCATTAGAGTCCTTTAGGCTTGCATTTATGTATGTTTTGCATCTCATGTGTTTAGGAGGGACTTATGCATCAATTGGGAGCATCAAGGATCAAAAGAGCCATGAATCAACACTTCTCAGCATGTTGGATCGGTCATAGAGCAAAGAGGATTGGCCAGGGCTTGATCAGGACAAGCAGATCGGTCAGAGCAGCATGAGGATCGGTCAAGGCACCCTCAGTTGGACCGGATCGGTCATAGAGCAAGCATGATTGGTCATGGCTTGACCGATCCAGACCAAACCCGAGAGAAAAACCTAAAATCTCATTTTCTTCTCGTTTTCACTCATTTGACTCTCATATAAATACTCTCTTGTGTCAAGAAACCCTAAAGAGACATTCTATTCTCCTTTTAGTTTCGAAGTTGGTATTTTGTTTTGGATTGCTATCTCTTTTGGATTCAAGCTTCAATCTAGTTTATTTATTTTGCTATCTCTTTTGTTCTTGCATTTTAATTTTCTTCTACCTTTCTTGTTCTACTTTGTTCATGATAGATTGGGCAAGATTAGGTTGATCTAGTTCTAGGTTTTGGTGTTTAGGGCTTAAAATCACAATTATCTTATGCAATATGATGTTCTTAAGGCTATATTGAGTTTGGCCAACTTAATCTCAATCTAAAGGAGACTTATGAGTCCGAGAGGTGCTAGATAGTTTTTAGTTCATGTTTATTGTTGCCAAGAGATTGGATTGTTGTTCTAGGGTGGTTAAAAGGGAAATTCGATAATGCTTCTTAATATGTCTTCAATTAGCAAGAGATTGTGATTGTTGCATGTTAGGATATGGATTTTCGCCACGAGAGTGGGTTAATCTAAAATAGAAATCCCTAGACCTAAGAATCCATGATAAGTTGAAATCGAGCACCTAGACTTAGGATTAATCACCTAAAATCAATTGTCTGGTTAATTACCTAGTTTTTCCTATTATTGTTTCGTTATTTCTGCTTTTTGAGTACTTGCCATTACTGCAATTGACTATTAGATCATATTTCTCGTTAGGATTGATCAGTGACTGTTCTATCATGCTTAGACTTAAGATAAACTTTATAGGTTATATTGTCTCTAGTAACATCTTGAGCTGGTTCAACAATATGTTCTCCCAAATCCCTCATCGCACCAAACCCATCACCATATCTTTACTCTGCTCTTCTTGCTAATAGAAAGCGGTGGGGTAAGGAAAATCGCTTAATACATAACTACTTGTCTCCTCATTTAAGCAATATCACCATCCGCTATTATTACTAAACCAGGTTGATCCACCTAACTAGCCTATAATGCTTTCCTACGTTCAATTAAGCAAGAGTGAAACATGATCAAATGAATGCACAAGGGTTTCAATCGGTTTGGTAGAAAGGGGACTCCAATGCGGAATAAAAGTACCACAGATGGCATGTAGGTTGATTGTAATATGATATATTTTGCGGAGTGAAAATATTAGAGCAAAATCAAGCAAGAAAAAGAGCAATTGGGTCATACAATATCAAACATCTATTATGATACAAGTATTGTAAGCCTTGGAACCAAGACCGATCAAAGTGAGCTCAATCTCCAAGTTCCCACAGGTCCAATCACAAGAGGAAGAGCACAAAGACTTGTTGGAGCTTTGATGCATGCTTGGGATAGCTTGGAGAGTCACCACCAACACTTGAAGCTTGAAGAAGAACCAGATCCATGTCATTGCCTTCAAGTGCTAAATTCGGTTCATGAAATGTGGAGCACTCTTTTTCCTTAGGTTGAGTTTTTTCCCATCGGGTTTTCTCAACCAAGGTTTTAATGAGGCTAATTATCCTATCAATACCTTTTCATTAACCATCAAGAAGCTTAAAGAGGAGTGATCCAAGAGTTAATCATCATTAGATCATTTAAGTTTCTTTTACCCTTTGTTTTGGCGTTTTATTTGAATTGTTTCCTCATTAGGGTTTTACTTCCTTTTGGAGTTTTACTATTTATACTCAATGTTGCCACTTTTGGCCTCTTTAACTTTCATTTTCATTAAATCAAAAGAGAAGTTTTTTCTCATGGAAGTTCAAAACTAAGGGTGTGTAATATCCCTTAGGGTTTCTAAGTGAGTCATATCTAAGATACCAGTGAGAGTGTATCAAGGCTTTTCATCACCTTGTGGTCTCTATTCACTCCATAATTTCACCTCCTTTCGTGTTTCATTCCATTTCATGGCCGAACCATCTCATCTCCATTCATGATTGCCTGCATCTCCACTTAGCCGCATTAACCACCATTTCTCTCCTCTTCCTTCATCCGCCTTCCATTCATCTTTTCGTTGAGTCTTCTTCATCAACATCCCTTTATTTTTACCATAGAAGAACCCCAAGAAATCTTGCTGCTTTTGGAACTCCACAACATCTAGATCCAAGCTTGGATCTTTTAGCCTCTCTATGGCTAAGGGATAGATCTCCTCAAGTCGATCCTTTCATTCAACAAGGATGCATCATGTGGTATCATAGTCAGGTTGATGACTTTCCAAACCAAAAATGAGGGAGTTTCTACTTTTTACTTAAAGTTTTGATCTTTTTAGTTTTTGTCTTGTTTTTGCTTTTAGATATAAACAAAAAACCAAATTCACCTTTTTCTTGCTTTGGTTATGTTTAGTGTGTTTAGAGTTTTGTTTAGGTTGTTTGCTTGCTTCATAAATCGAAAAACCCATAAAGATTTCACCTTTTAGTTTTTTGCAAGTTTTTGTTTTTTGGTTTTCAAGATCTATTTGAATCTGAAACGTTCTGAGCTTTTGTGGGCTTAAAATTTTAACTTTTCTTCAAAATTTTCAAGTTTCGTGGTTCACAACTTTTGGTTTTAAAGTTGTCAACTTTATTTGGAGATAAAGTGCATAAATCTTGCCATACTTGTTTGGTCTTATTTTGGCTTTATCTACAAGGTTGAAGAAGGAAATTTTCGCAAAAAATGCGTGGAAATAGGAGCTTTTGGAGTTGGGCCGCCACTGTACCGAATCCAACGCCACATTCGAATGTACGGCCGACCAGTCGGCAGATCAGTCCGTACATAATGTCGCCAGTCTCGCCCGTGGGATGCTACTGCTCGACCAGTCCATGTTTTGGTCGGTTTTGACCATTTTTGGCTGTTTTCGCCATTTTTTATTTTTGCTCAATTCGATGGCTGATTTGGACCCTCCTGAAGATGTTAATGCTTTAATGAGTTCCAAGATCAACCATATGCTAGTTCCCTCATGAGCATGACAAAAAGAAAGTTCGAAGAGTTGTTGAGAATCCTCATGGTTCCTAGAGCACCTGAGGCTCCTCTACCACCACCCCCTCCTCCTCCTCCTCCGAGGCATGAACCAGACCGTGATGAAGACCCTTATGTTACTGAACCCATGGAACCAAGGCATCTCAATTTCACCATCATTTTCACCTCCATTTCAATTTCCGGCCATATCATTCCTATCATCACTCACGGCCTTCACTCCACCCCTTCATCAGTCCATCATCACGTCCTCATCAAGATCTCATCTCCGACATCAAATTGCTGATCTAGCATCTCCATCATCAAGTCACCATCTTCATGTGTTTAAATTTTGTTTAAATTTTAAATTTTATGCTTTTGAGAAGGAAAATCTCATAAAAATTGTTTCTTTATGTTTTTAGCTTTTTTCTCTTAGATCAAAAATAAAATCTAAAAAATATTTCATCTTATGCCTGTTTTGATTCTGTTTAGTATTGTTTAGCTTTGTTTAGGTTGTTAATTTGTTTTATAAAACGAAAAACCCAAAAAGTTTTACACTTTTTTAGTTTTTGTAGGTTTTTTGTTCTTTACTTTTGAAGATCAAGTTTAATCTGTTTACTTCTAGGATTTTTAGTGCTTAAATTCTTCAGCTTTTTAAAAAGTTTCAACCTTTCTTGGTCGGCGATTTTTATCTTTAAATGATTTTAGCTTTGTTTGGGAAAAATCGGTTAAATCTTGAGATATTGATTCAGTCTTGTGTTTGTGCTTCAATGGCGATCAAAGACTGATTTCTGTGTTTATTTTGTCATTTTATGCAAGGTTTAAGAAAGAATTTTTGGGAAAAAACGAGTGGAAAAGGGAGATTTTTGAAAATTTTGGTCTCATGCACAACCTGACCGACCATACCGTCTTGTGGTATGTGGCACTAAGACTCGGCCGTCGACCGCACGCACCCGCAGATGTACCATGACAAATTTTTGTCGACCCACATTAACATTTTGTCGACCCATGGCAATATTCTGTCGACCCACGACAACATTATGTCGACCAACTACCGACCACGACCGTACCAATCCGTACCAGCTCGTTCGATTTTGCCCAAAATCATTCTGGAGCACCTACGAATCAAGAATAAATGATTAAAGATGATAAGAATGACCCATATTTGCTCTGGGATGATTTGGGGCAAAATCAGACGAGTTGGTACGATCGTGGTCGGTAGCTGGTCGGTAGTTGGTCGATAGAATGTTACCGTGTTTCGACAGAATGTTATCGTTGGTCGACAGAATGTTGTCGTGGTACGTCCGCATGCATGTGCAGTTGACGGTCGGGTCGTACTGTCATGTACCGCGGTACGGTCTGGTCAACCAGGCTGTACAGGGGACCAAAATTTTCAATAATCTCCCTTTTCCACTCATTTTCTCCCATAAGTTCCTTCTTCAACCTTGCATAAAATGACAAAATAAACACAGAAATCAGTCTTTGATCGCCATTGAAGCACGAACACAAGTTTGAACCAAGATCTCAAGATTTAACCGATTTTTCCCAAACAAAGCTAATATCCTTTAAAGATAAAACTCGTCGACCAAGAAAGGTTGAAACTTTTTGAAAAGCTGAAGACTTTAAGCACTGAAAATACCATAAGCAAATGGATCTAATTTGATCTTCAAAAGCAAAGAACAAAATACCCACAAAAACTAAATAAGTTGAAATCTTTTTGGGTTTTTCGTTTTATAAAGCAAACGAACAACCTTAACAAAGCTAAAACAACACTAAACAGGATCAAAATAGGCCAAAGGTGGTTTTTGGGGTTTTCGTTTTTGATCTAAGAGAAAAACAAGCGAAGAACATAAAGCAATGATTTTGATGAGCTTTTCCTTCTCAAAGGCATAAATTTTAAACACAATAGCTCTTAAACAACACACTAAACACAGATCTAACACAAGAACACAAAAAGGTCAAAAGTTTAAACTAACAGAAAGGTAAGAAATAACTTCCTTTTCTTGTAGATCTCCTCAAGGTAGTTAACTTGGCTCTGATACCACTTGACACAAGCCTCTCAAGGATTGATTCAATCTCTAACAAGGAGAAGTAAAGATGAGTGCAAATGTGAGATCTTTAAGCCATGAGGATGAAGATGCTAGATCCGTGAGTTGAAGATGGAGATGAGGGCTTGATGAGGATGTGATGATGAACTGATGCTGGGGTGGAGTGAAGGCCGTGAGTGATGATGGGAATGATATGGTGAAACTTGAAATGGAGGTGAAAGTGATGGTGAAATGGAGATGATGAAAGGGGGAAACGAATTGGACCACAAAGGAGGTGGAAATCCTATGATATACCAACCTTGAATATGACACACCAAGGGATTCAATTGATATTATTCACCATTGGAGTGAACTTTCAAAAAGAGAGAAAACTCTTGATTTTAATGAAATGGAAATTAAAGTGGCAAAGTTGCTTACAAAATAGTTATATAGTAAATGAAAGGAATGAAGCTACGAAACCCTAAAATGAGAAGCCAAAAACGTGCATAAAGGAAGGAGAATTCTCTCCAAGTCTCGGTTTGACTCCAAAAGCTTCGGTTCAGACATTGTGCATGGGTCGGACCATTCTTCCTCTTGTGGAACCGTCTTGATGAAAACGATTATCTTCTTCGGGGCATTCACACTTAGGTAATGATGTGCGCATCTTAGCCTCATCAAAACCCGGTTTGGAAAACTCTTTGAGATAGAACCAAACCTAGGAAAAAGAATGCTAATTTGGACACCTCTAAGGTGATCCATGGCTTTAGCTCTAAGGCTATGACTTGAATGCTCTCCATTTAGCTCAAAGTGTTGCAAATGATATTCAAGTCTCTCCAAAATAGTCTTCATGTGCAGCTCAAATCCATGTGCAAGGTTCGGGTCAAACTTGTCCAAAATGCATCTTCTAGCTCCAAGCTTGAGCCTTGTCATT
>OVAO01000539.1:0-17151 GCA_900406285.1 Biscutella auriculata | reverse complement strand
TCCTCATCCTCATCTTCCCTACACAACTTATCATCTTCAATGTAGAATTTTACATGTTTGAATCCTTTCTTAAACCATCTATTCTTCATGATCTCAGGTATCGTAATCCTAGTTTCCGGATTCGTATCAAGAAGCCTTGTCATTAACCGAACAAGATCCGATGAAAACCAACGAGGACAACGAAATTCTCCTTTGTAAATCTTCTTGTACATAGCCATTATGTTCTTGTCGTAAAACGGAATGTGACCAGCCATCAACACGAATAAGATCACTCCACAAGACCAAACATCAGCTTTCGCTGCGTCGTACCCTTTCCGAATCAAAACCTCCGGCGCAATATAAGCTGGAGTCCCACAAAACGTGTGGCAGAGACCATCCTGTCTGAGCTGTTCTGCCACCGCGCTTAGACCAAAGTCAGAGACTTTAAGGTTCCCTTTGTCGTCTAAAAGCAGATTCTCCGGTTTGAGGTCACGGTGGTAAACTCCGCGTCCGTGGCAAAACGAAACGGAGGAGATCAGCTGCTGGAAATATCTCCGGGCGGTTTCTTCAGGCAGTCTACCTTTAGCCACCGTATTGAATAACTCGCCTCCTCGAACATACTCCATCACAAAGTAAATCTTGGTCTTCGTCGCCATAACTTCGAATAGATGAACGATGTAAGGATGGCGGACACGGCGGAGGATCGAGATTTCCCGTTTGATGTGAGCAACCAAACCGCTCTTCATGATCTTCTCTTTGTCAATGACTTTAATGGCGACTTTTTCTCCGGATTTGATGTTCTGCGCTAGATAAACCTTAGCGAAGGTTCCATGGCCAAGAAGCTTACCTAGCTCGTACTTGTCCATGAGAATAGAGTTTCGTGGACTCCTAGGGCTTCTGGGACTCTGAGGGCTGATGTTGCCATCTTTGTCTGTATCCTTTATACCGATTCGGCCAAGAAGATCAGCCACGTATTGTAGAGCATACGGCTTTTGCGGCGTTGGTGGCGTTANTGCGGCGTTGGTGGTGATGGAGGCTCTGGGACGACGGTGGTGACCACCGATAATGGTGGAACCAAGGCTTGAGCCATCCGTGACAAAAGACTCTTGATTGGTTTGTTTTGTTTTATGGTAGAGGTTTTAGTTAGGTTAGTTTCTTCCGTTTGAGTCTCTTGTTTGGTTGGTAAGCCGAAACGTGAAAACGAAACCAAACATGAAACAGAAGCAAAATAAAAATATAGGGTTTTGGTTGTTTTCGCCGGTTTTTTATGTTAGCCTACTTCACCTAATTTTGTCTTTGTTTTATAAACGGTTTTGGTTTGAATTATTATTATATCATTGCTAATTTGAAATGGTCTATTGCAAAAAATTTAATATCATTTGACTTCTAATTTGCCCCTTTTTTTTTTTTGCCAGCTTATTTACACGTGTGCTAATGAATGATTATTGCACTTCATTATTACATTTACAATAAAGCATAAAATATTCGGTTACAGAAATACAAATTTTGTTGGAAAAAAGAAGAATAAAATGGTTAGTTTAGATGTATCATTTTATATTGACACATGCGAATAGACTTCTCATCTGTAAAGGATATAATCAAAAAAAAACAAACTATATATTTTCTCCAGTTTCGAATAAATATTTTCTTCTGCGTTATTCAAACAAATATTGGTTTGTAATCACTTTAGAAAACTAAATTTAGGTATGATGATCTCCCTTGTTAATATATTGTTTTCCAGTAACAGCGGTTATATAATTTATTAATATCAGAATTTTGATTCTTGGTTTATTAGGTTTATATAATGATGTTAGTTATTTAGTTTTTGCTTTTGTAGTTGAAAAAATATTGAATAGTAATTTTGTTACCTTATGTGTTTTGTTTGGGATGAAGTTGTTCCTCAAAGAGACAAATCAATATTCATTTTAGATGTTAAAGAACATTTGGGAATGTATTACTTAGGTTAAACAAAGCTTTTTTATATAAGTTAGTTTATGAATAGTGTAGCGTCAACTCATGAAGAGTCAAATTTATATTTGTGATTTCCTTTATAACAGTTCTAATCTCATCAGCTTACTTTGCCGACAGATAATAGCTATAACTTATCACGATGAAGTCTGATTCATAGATTGTTGCCATCCTACGACAGGATCACACTTCGCTGGATTTGGACATTTAAAATCTTTCTCTTGAGCCATCCAGTTTTCGAGTTATATATAAAAAATAATAATAATAATAATAGTTAATAATAATATGAATTAGACACCTAGGATTCGTATTACGTAGGCTACGAATAGTATTTGAGGAAATCAAAATGTTACTGAGCTGGTGCTTGCGTAAGTTGGTGGACTTCACGTTTGCCGACCAAATCCGAGTTCCATATTTTCTTATATTAGTTCCAATTCTTTCTAATATATATATATTATAATTTCCAAAGTTATATACGTATCAAATCTTCGTGGTCACGAATCTACTTCAAGCATTATCCAATTTTCGGTTTCTACTTTTTAAATATTATACTCACTTGTCATATTTCCTAAATCGAATGTTTTCTTTTCTACATTTGAAATTTAGACTACAAAAAGGATTTGCTGTCATATTAGTAACAGAAACTAACTGAAAATCCATCTAGTAATACAAATCATTCATCTTGATGGAATCTGTCTATGAATCATAGACAAGTGAGTTTTTTTAAAGAGTTTTGTTTTATTATTCCTTGTTACACTAATGTTAGAAGATTTTCTTTTTTGAAAAAAAAAAAAAACATAAGATACATTATCGGAGGAATATTTTTTTTTTGGGTATGATTCTCGGAGAAATATAATGGAACCCACGATTTCTTTCAATTTTGTGCCTCTAAAATAACAAGATTTGCATAGCCTCAATCGGCTTGTCGTCGATCTTTTCCCTTTTCAATTTAATTATTTTGTTTTTCATATCTATTATCATTACTCAGTTTTTGTATATTGAAATATAATGTAAATTTAGTATATAAATAATTCACGAAAAATGAGATATTTTGTATATCACTAGAATTTTGTATTTTATAAAATTATGATGATATAGTGTCTACTAGTGCACAAAATTAAGAGATTTTATAAAATGTTGGAATTTTCTATTTTTAAAAATTATGTTGATTTGGTGAATAATAGTCCATAAAAACTAAGATATTTTGTAAAACACTAGAATTTTTTATTTTGAGAAATTATGATAATTTATGGGATAATAATCAATATATAAAATGAGAGATTTTATAAAATGTTAGAACTTTGCATTTTGGGAAATTATATTAATTAGGTGGATAATAGTCTATAACAACTTGTTATATTTTTTCAAACGCTAGAATTTTGTATTTAAGAAAAATTATGATGATTTGAAGGAGAAATTCCATAAAACTGAGAGATTTTTAAAAACCCTAGAATTTTGTATTTTGGATATTATGCTAAATTGGTGCATAGTGGTCCAAAATAAGAAATTTTGTAAAACACTAGAATTTTTTTTTTTTTTTAATAAATGATGCTAAATTGTTGAATAATATTTAACAAAAGTCAGAGGTTTGGTAAAACGCTTGTATTNATATTATGCTAAATTGGTGCATAGTGGTCCAAAATAAGAAATTTTGTAAAACACTAGATTTTTTTTTTTTTTTTTATAAATGATGCTAAATTGTTGAATAATATTTAACAAAAGTCAGAGGTTTGGTAAAACGCTTGTATTTTATANTTGGTAAAACGCTTGTATTAATCATGTTGATTTGGTTGATAATAGTCCATAAAAATTGAGATATTTTTAACATGCTAGAACTTTTATACTTTGGGAAATTATTGCTATTTAATTTGGTAGATAATAGTTCAACAAAACTAAGAGATTTTTTAAATGCTAAAACTTTGTGTTTTGAGAAATTATGTTAATTTGGTAGATAATAGTCCATACAATAAAATACTTTCTAAAATATTAGAATTTTGTATTTTGAGAAATTATGTTATTTGATGGATAATAGTCAAAACAAACTGAGAGATTTTTTTACAACGTATTTTGAGAATTATGCTAATTTCATGGATAATAATCCATTAAAATTGAGATATTTCGTTAGAATTTTGAGAAATTATGTTAATTTGACGGATAATATTCTAAAAAATAAGATATTTTATAAAACATTAGAATTTGTATTCGAGAAATGATAATAATTTAGTGGATAATATTCAAATAAACCAAGATATTTTGTAAAATACTAGAATTTATATTTTGAGAAATTATGCTCATTTGTTGGATACTAATAACCAAAAATGAAGAGATTATATAAAGCACTAGAACTTTATATTTTGGGAAATCTTGTTAATTAGGTGGATAACAATCCAATTATATTTTTTAAAGGCTAGAATTTTGTATTTTAAGAAAGTATGACCATTGAGTGGATAATAATCCATAAAAGAAAGAGATTCAGTAAAACACTAAAATTTTGTAATTTAGGAAATTATACTGATTTGATGGATAATAGTCCATAAAACAGAGAGATTTCGCTAGAATTTTGTATTTTAGGAAATTATGCTAATTTTGTGGATAATAATCCATAAAATAGAGGAATTATGTAAAAAGTTAGAATTTTGTATTTTGAGGATAATAATCCATAAAATTGAGAGATTATGTAAAAAGTTAGAATTTTGTATTTTGAGAAAGTTTTCTGTTTTGAAGGATAATAGTCTATGAAAACTAATAGATTTTGTTAAATGCTAGAATTTGTATTGTGGGAGGTTACATAGATTTAGTGGATGATATACATAAATATTGAGAGATTATGTAAAACATTATAATCTTTATTTTGGAAAATTATGTTGATTTGATAGATAACAATACCCAAAAGTGAGAGAGATTATGTAAAACGCTAATATTGTGTATTTTGAAAAGGCATGCGCTCATTTGGTGTATATTAGTCTATAAAAACTAAGAGATCTTATTAAAAAGACAATTTTTTGTATTTTGGGAAGTTATAATGATTTGAAAGATAAAAGTTCATAAAAACGAAGAGATTTTATAAAACACTAAAAATTTGATTTTTGAAAAATTATGTTAGTTTGATGGATATAATCTACAAAAATGAGAATTTTGTAGAACGTCAGAATTTATTTTAATTTTGTGGAAAATACTTCATAAAAATTGAGATAGTTTTAAAATACTATAATTTTGTATTTTGGAAAACTATGTTGATCTGTTGGATAATTATCTATAAATTTTGAGGAATTTTGTAAGATGTTATAGTTCTGTATTCTGAAAAATTATGTTAATGTAAGAATGAAAAATGTATCTTAAAGTATAGTTATGATCCATAAAATAAAGATTGTAATAGTGAGGACAAAAGTATTGACGAAAGTTTTACTAAATTATTTGAAAAACAAAATCATTGTTTATATTAACATATCTTGTATTGCAACTATGAAATGATTAATTAATAAGTTTTGTAGAAGTTTTATATATAAATTTATTAATTAAATCTATTAATTAAGTTATATATAAATTGCAACATATCTTGTATTGCAAGTTTGCAACTATGAAACAATTAAATAAATTTATTACGGAAATTTTTTTATCAAAAGTTGAGCAGAAATGACAAATAAATTTATTGAAAATATGAAAGAAATAGTAAAAATGGGAGTTTCTATGATAAAATTCTAAATATAAACTTAATAAATGAAGCAATGATAACATTTTTTGATTTTATATAACATATTTTAAATAAAAAAATCCAACCATTTTAATAGTGATTTTCCCTATAAAATACTCTTTTAGTAAAATCTAAAAGTGGATTTTAAAACAGAACAAAATCAATTATTATATTACTTTTTATTAAAAATAATATGTTAACTTTCAAAGATTCTTTTTTATAAAATAAATTATGACCTATGATATTTTAAAAACTAAAAAAATCAACTATTATATTGATTTTCTTATCTTATAAAAAAATACTCATATGATAGTAATTATTCTATTTCTTTTCAAGTGTTTTCTATCTTTTGGTTAATTTCTTTCTATGTTTTATGTCATTTTCAATACACAATAAACTTCTATATAGATGTAGACGTATGAAACTAATGGTTGTATTCAAATCTTGTAATGAAGAATTGAAATGATTCACTATTAAAAGTATTAATGATTTAACATTAAAATTGCAATCATTTAACATTAAAATTGCAATCATTTAACAGTAAAATTTGCAACGATTCACCATTAAAAGTTGCAACCTTTCACTTGAAGAGCAATAGAGATTATCTTCAAGAGGTACAAATAACTTTTTGATCTCCAATAATAATTCTAATTTAAGTGTAACTTTCACAAAATAAAGAACACATAAACCAAACTCATAAATAAATTAAAATATATCAACGATTAAATTTTCATTAGAGTGGTATTAAATATTATAAATGTTTAGGAATTTGGATGTCTTATGGATTGGATCATTTCAACTCATGTAGACATATAAGAAAAATACGGACACAAGTTTTCATACTACTTTAAATGTTTATTTGTGACATTATTACAAGTCAATTGATATATATATATATATATATATATATATATTAAAAGCATAATAAACTCAAGCATTGAGTTAATTTTGTTATTTATAAAATTGTTGATGTCATCGTAAAAATATATGACCATTAAAATTTTAAAAATAATAAGTTTAATGGTTAGATTATATATTTTTTTCTTATTAATAAGATGACATCAACAAACTTAAAAATGAGTTTGCCATTATATATAGATATATACTTCTAACTCAAATTCTTCAAAACCAATTATTAAGAGTTTGTAATTTTTTTCTCCAAAAATAACTACAAAGAAACCATGAAAACTCTTTTATTTCATCGATTTCACTTTTTAATTTTTGTTTAGTTCTCTTATTGATAAATTCAGTAATGCCAATATCGTTTCCACCTCCTCCTCCGCCAGCATAATCTCCACCTCCTCCGCCAGCATTATATTCTCCTCCTCAACCCCATCAACATCATCTCCACCTCCTTCCCCTCTATTGTCATTTCACCTCCTCCGCCAACATCATATCCTCTTCCTCCCCCACCATAAAAGATTTCTAAGTTCTTCAGTCTTCAATCTACTGCATCAATCTTCTCAATTATTTTATTGAACCTAGTCTCCATCGCTATATATATAGCTCGATCAATCCATTAATTGTGTTATCTGGTGGGATTGTTGTTTCTCCTTCACGTGCATCATCTTCTAGAATCATCTCATCTCTCGCGACATCTTCTCGGGTCGCCACAAGCTCACTGTAAAGATTTTCATACCATATAATCTTTGTAATATATAGCGCTTTCTCCACCCATCAACTAGGAAATCAAGAGCGTTCTCATCCCCGTCTAAGTCATTTCAGATCTTCTCGAGAAGGTGTCTTCATGAGTGAATGGGTTCAAGACACATGATATCCTGTTAATAATAAAAGAATTTAAACGTTAAGAGTACAACAACAAATTATGCCAAGTAAAATAACAAAATAACAATACCAACATTGGTTGTACGAAGTGCTTCACATATTTTTTAATTGAAAAACGCTTCATCACATTTGATTTGAATTTTGACTTGCACATCCTTAGACATGCGCTGCTACAACCTTGAATATCTTCTCGAAAAGTATCCTTCAAAGGAAGAATTATCTTAAACTCTAAAAGATGCACACAAAAAACTGCCAAGTAAGCTTGGCATATTAGGTAACTTCAAGTTGTACTAGAATTACCTTCGAAGGAACGATGGAACTCAGAATGGTGCACAAACCCTTTAAAACCCCTTTAAAAAAAACACACACACGATATTTCCTTCATGGTGTCATCAAATGACAACCTCCCCACAAAAATGTCTAGCATAAATCAAGATCATCGATGGTGCTCATTCTCCTATATTTTCTTCCCTATAATAATGCTCAAGAGGAAGTATATGACAACCATTTTCAATTTATCTCCACCATCATGAGACCCTCTCATCGACAATAACTTTTCCTTCACATCTTCACAGGTAATTCTTGTCCCCTGACGGAAGTGCCTCCTCACAAAACTTAGTCTGCCTTTGTTCTCCCTTAATACTGGATAATAATCACACTTTAATCTTGATATCAATGCATGTTCATTCAATGAGTATCAAACCATGACACTATTGACGATGAGCAACAATCTAATCCTTAGACATAGGATAAACCACTTCAGTGAAATAAACCAACTACCATGAAATTGATTGTCTGTTCTGAATTCCTTAATCCATGAGTTATCTTTATTATTTGAATATTTTAAATCGATATCCTTTTCTAGGACTGTTTAGTAATAGAACAACTCCTTGAATCTGCTTAGACCTAGTAAAACACTCCATATAACTAGTCCGTTATTTCCTCTTGAGTTGGTTCGACAACCTACTCACTCTATACTGCATTGATAAGCTTAGATACTCAAACCATCAGTTTATCAATTGGCGCCGTTGCCATTTCAGGAGATAGCCATTACTTATTTGGGTTTGTTAGGGACTAAGTTCTTTTTAATATTTCAAGTTACTCATTTTTCAGACTTTTGTTTCTATATCTCAAGTGTATGACCACGCGATATAAAGGCAATTATATTCTTCAACCACTACCTGGAGATATTACTACTTTGGAACGCACGAACAAGAGAATTCGAAGAGAAACCCAGAGACTGTACAGAGAGAACCGTCAACAATAGGAAGAAATGGCCAACAATCAGAACAACAATGAAGGTGCGAATTTGGATCAGCAATTCAACGCACCACCACCACCACCTACACTTGTTCAGCAGAGGCATGCGCCTGCGGCTAGAACCATTGGGGACACCTTTGAACCAAGGGTGCATGCTGAAAGAGGAGGTATTCGACCATCACTAATGGACTACAACAACTTCGACATCAAGTTGGGTCTCCTCAAATTGATTAATGATAATCAATTCTATGGACTTGCAAGGGAGAATCCGATCAATATTTTTATAGCATTTGTGGAACAGTGAAGATCAATGGGGTTTCAGAGAATGCTTTCAAGCTGCGTCTGTTTCCTTTCTCACTGGCAGGTGATGCAAAAGATTGGGAACAAGGCCTAACCAATGATTCCATCCACACTTGGATTGAGTGCAAGAAGGCTTTCTTGAATGCTTTCTTCGCTGCAAATAAGACAACTGAAATCAGAGCTGACATCTCAGGATTCAAGCAGAAGATTATGGAATCCTTCGCTGAAACTTAGGACAGGTTCAAAAAGTATATTCGAAGTAGTCCTCATCATGGGTTTGAACTTGAAAACCTGGTAGGTACATTCCACAGAGGCTTACTCAAACACTATCAGATGATACTCCACACTGCTTGTGGAGGCAGCTCTTTTCACTAAGACTTATGAGGATGGCATCAAGCTGATGTTTCTACAAGCAACACATTCAATTCTGAGTTAAAGCAGTTGATGAGAAGATTGACAAGATGATGCTTGGTCAAATGGCTAATGTGAGTTTTGTGGGGCAATCTGAAGAGGCACCACCTGAGGAGTACTTGCGGGAAGAAGTGAATTATGTGAATAACCAGTACCCAATGACCTACAACAACTACCAAAACAACCTCAATCTATCATACAAGAGCACAAATGTGGCAACCCCACAAGATCAGGTGTACCCAACTCAGAAGCCAATGCAACAACAACAAGGGTACCAAAATCATCCACCTTTCCGAACCAAGGAGGTTTTAAACCTTCTTCCCCAATCAACACCCAACTTACCCATCTACTCAGGCACCTACGATGCCAACTCATCTATACTCATTACAACTCTCCAAAACCAAGGTAATTCACTCAATTTTCCAAATTTAGAACACTATTCACTTAGAGAGAATTTTTTTATTACGCTTGAGTGTTGGTGGATTTATGTTTCCAATGGTTGATTATAGCTTGCTTAGTGATTGCTAGTGATTACCCATGGTTGAATGTTCTTAATTTGAGTGATTCATGGCCAATTTTTGGAAATTTTGAACATTTCAGGTTTGCTTCGTATAGAGTGACGAAAGTTGAACTTAATCTTGGGAAATCCGATTTTTGGAACAAAATTGATAGTCATTGAGCGAAATTGGTAACTTAGCATTGATTAAGATTTAATTGAAATGGATTTCGAAAAACTTGACTAAGAAATTCAAATGACTTGAATCAATTTAGTTCGAATTTGGTTAAAATTGATGGAATTGAGATTGTCTTGATGTATGATTCACTTTGTTGATATGATCATGATCTTAATTGATGGTATTCAATGAATTAGATCATATAGGTGTTTTTTTGTCAAGTAAGACTGAAGTTTAAACCGAATTTCCATGCAATTATGTGTTACAAGATGGCTCGAACTAGAGGAACAATAAATCAAAGTAAAGAAAAAGAGGTTGCAACCGGTAGTGAAACACGTAAGAAGCAAAGAGAAGATCATCCGGGAAACTCAAGGTGAGCTTCTACACCGGAAAGGGATGGTATATCAAAGAATGGATTTTTGGCGACACATCTACTTATGAGACCCTTAATGATAAGACACCAATGCCTAAGGCCAAACGTCTCAAGAATGCGAGACTGAAACGTATCAAAAAGGCGAAGGAAAGAGTGAAAAGGGGGTATGCATAAACGATGGCTCAACATTTCCTGGAACTTTCTTTCACGGGAACACTTTTCCCTAACACTCCAACACTCTTGAGGCTTGGAATCTTGAACAACATCACACGTGTGATGACAAAAACTAAGATTGGAAGCCTAATGGGTTGGTCCCATGTTGCTTATCAGATTATGACAGGTTGGTTTTTGGCTAGCTTGGAGGTTTGGAGAACCGCAGAAAAGGGATCTGATGATCCTTTAGGAGGGGTTACATAAGGTTCACCGACCAAGACAAGAATATGTGCCAAGTCTCTTTCAGAGACATTTCAGTGATTTATGGTTTCACTCTGAGCGGTAAATCATCGATGAGGACGATGCTCGTGAACAACGATGTTGTTAGCCAAGTTATTGCGCAAGGGTCGTTCCAGGCAGGGACAACCAAGGCATCAAAGAACATGCATCCTGCACTACGTTACATGCAGAAAGTATTGGCTAGCACGTTCTATTGCATACGCGAGATGGGAGAGATCTATACTGGGGAAATGAACTTTATTCGCATGGGAATACATCCTATTATGGTGGAATACTTAGATGCGTCGAACACTTTCACGAGAGAAAAGGAAATGAATGTTAGTATGGTGCAGGTTTTCTGTATTGCGCTCCTGTAGATTCAAGAGAAAATGTGGCATGTGAAAGACAAGACACCACAACTAGCAATTGGAGGTTGCTCACCCCACTCTTTGAGTTTGTTGTTGCCCCATTAGTTGGTCCAACAACTCCACCGAGATTTTTGGACATGGGTTATTTGCAAACGTCTCACATCCTTCTTGGAGAGACAGAAGGGAAGTATGTCTACTCGTTTACAGGTGTTTCAGGAGACAGCTCATATGTTCTTTTACCCAAGAGCCAGATCACGGACCTGAGTGATTTTGGCAACGTTGAATTCAACATTGGTGAAGCTGATTTGTATGACCCCAAAAGCCTTAATGCATGCGTGTCGATAGGAATCAAGAAGGCTAAGAGGAGCAACAAGAGAGTTTCCAGGGAAGCTGAGATTGAACCTGATTATGATCCTGAGCCTGAGCAACAAGAAGATTCAGCGCCCATCTATGGGAGTGCTAGATACTATGTTGAGCCACTACCTTTGCTTGCATCCCCTGGTCTTATGTATGATCTAGTCAAGGACAAACAAAAGAAAGGGACGTTGGATCAAGTTCCTTGACATCATTATGAGGAAACAGTTGGGGAGCTTAAGTGGACAAAGTCAAAGCTGAAAAAAGCGAGGAAAATGCAAGGAAGTATGAGGTACGGTTGAGGAAAGTTGAGCAAGAGCAGAGGGTGAGAGAAGAAGATGCCCAGAGAAAGTATGTTGTGACCAATGACCAGTTCAAGAGGCTAACTAACCTTATTATGAGTAGAACCGACACTTTTGGATGTTGCACTGAAGAGGGCTCTACAAGTGTCATTGAGCCTACACTCACCTATGGAAGGAAATCCACAAGTGCAATACCAGAGAGGCGTGAGTATGAAGAAGCAGCTCCATCTAGAGCCTCAGCCTATGAGTCGCGTGAGAGACGCCCCATTGCTTCTCCTTCTTACGATTCTGATAACGAGATACCTGACTACTACTCCGAGGAGGAGTATGATCCCTCTTACCGATGGATGTGAGGTACCACTTCTCACCTTGTAAATATGCATTTAGATTTCATTTCTCTTATTTTTGGTCTCTTCTTCTGAACTCAAACACACAGAGACTGTGTTGTTTAAGTTTGGGGGAGGAACCACTTTTGGACTGATGTGTTTATTGTTTTGTTTTATTGAGTCTCATGCATTACATATACTTATGATTTGAAAAAACCAAAAAAAAAAAATCAGAAAAGACAAAAGAAAATTGTTTCCATTCGGGTTTTGCATTTAGGATCGCATTGCATTTTAGTTTAAGTTTGATTCCCATTTAGCTTGCATTCACGTCGTGTTTTCAAGAAAGAATTGAAGCACCTTCACTCTAGATCATCGATTTTGGCTTAGTAGTCACGAAAAGCCTTGAAGTTCAAATGCACTATATCTTGATGTTTAAAAAACTAAGTTCATGGTCTTTGAAACACTCTAGCTTATGAATGNTTTTCAAGAAAGAATTGAAGCACCTTCACTCTAGATCATCGATTTTGGCTTAGTAGTCCCGAAAAGCCTTGAAGTTCAAATGCACTATATCTTGATGTTTAAAAAACTAAGTTCATGGTCTTTGAAACACTCTAGCTTATGAATGCTTTCAATATGATATGAGTTTGAATCTTGAACTTTGATTAGCATGATCAATGGTTGCACTTGGTTTTCATGGTTTTCCTATTTCAAGCGCAAGATTGGACACTTTAAACCAAAACATTTTTTAGCCCAACTCGGTTATCCTCATTTTAAGGATAATTACCTTTCACCAAAGCACTTTAAACCCAAACACTTGTGAGCTCTCATTGATTCTGTTCTTTTAGTGATTATGATTTTGCAAAAACCTGAAAGATAGAGAGCACAATTGTGAACATCTATATGGATAGCTTAGGTAGAATAGATCTTGGAACTGAACTGGAACTGTTTGGTTAGCTCTAGGACTTGATTTATTCTGGTTTAAGATAGACTAAGCTTGATGATTGATGGATATGGCTTGCTTTAAAAAGAGGAAAAGATGAAGAGAAATGATGATAGGAAAGGATGGAAACAAAAGAGATGGAAAAGAAACCAAGGAAAAGAAGAAGAGAAAACCTTAGGGGATAGAAAAGAAAGAAGAAAAAGTTGCTAAAGAAAAGGCTAAGTGCTAAAGAAAATATGAATGAAATACAAACGAGAAACAAATAATCAAAGAAGAAGGAATGGAAAAGCCTAAAGCAAAGAAGAAAGAAGAGTCTAATAACTCAGAAATTGAAAGAAAGAAGAATCCCTTAATGTAGCAAAAGATTGGTGAAGAGCTTAGAAAAAGAATAGGATTGGGTAGACTTAGGTGCAATAATATGGGGATTAATAGATGTTCGATTTTGTATGCCCCCTTGCTCTTTGTCTTACTTGATTTTGATATATCTTTTCACTCTGTGAGAGAAACCACATTTTGAATGATGAGACGAGTAGTTATGCTAAGTTGAAAACGCTCTTATAGAAGACTTTAAGTTGCTTGGTTCTTGTTTTTCAAACCTCAACCTTGGCTTAGACTGTTTTTTGCTTGAGGGAAAGAAAACGATAAGTTTAGGGGAGTTGATGTGTGTATTTTGATGAATTTGCCATTCGTTTCATTCGTTTTGCATTAGAATAAGATGCATTTAGAGTCTTATATGTTGCATATTGCATATCATTACCCATTTCAGGTGAGAAGAAGACCAAGGCGAGGAACCGAGCAAGAGGAGCAAAAGAGGGCAATTCAGGACGAAAAATCGGCTAAGTACCAGGACCGGACGAAGTGTCCCAGCCAAGCACACCGGTCATGCACCGGTGTGAATCACACGACGGTCCTAGGAGAGTACACCGGCGTCCTGACCGGTGCAACACGCACGGGCATGCCATGTCATGACCGGTGCCATCGACCGACACCATCCCCAGAGCCAACCCAGAAGCTAAGCACCGGTTGTGCATAAGGCGCACCCCCTGATCGGTGCACACTCACCATGGTCTGGGCATGCTATGTCCCGACCCATGCAATCATTTCGGGCATGCTAAGTCTTTATTTCCTTTTTTGAACTGTAATTTGGCTAACTATTTAAGGGAGCCACAAACTAAAAACGTTGGCATGTGTTTTTATATTAGATTTTTGTTGTTTTTGAGTATTAGATATAGTTTTCCTTCATCTATTTGTCAAAACCCTTGGTGATTTTCTATTGCATCTTTCAGACTTTCATAATCTTGTGTTCTTATTGATTGCTTGCTATTTTCTTCTTCCTTATTCAATTCCTACTCTCAATCATGTCTAGAATCTCACTAAGTGTTCTAGATATGAATTGTGAGTAGTCTTTTTTAGCTTGTGGATTAGGGTTAGGAATAAACTAAATGGATAGCTAGAAATAGTTTAGGGCTTAATAGATTTATCATCCTCAATCTATTCATGTTCTTAATGCTAGAATAGGAGTAGCTAACCTAGTCTAGATCATAGGAAAATTATCTCCCGAGAGGTGTTAGATAAAATGTCTGAACAAAATGAATAGGTTGTTAGTCAATTCTTTCCAGAGATCGTTTGAGATATTAACTGATTGTTGTATAGGATTGTGTTTAGTGCTTTCTGAATGTGTTGATGGCCAAGAGATTGTATAGTAGCATGCATAGGAAAGAGATATTTATTACGAGAATTAACTGATCTGAAATTGAAATCCTTAGACATAGGATAAACCACTTGACTGAAATAAAGCAACTATCATGAAATTGATTGCATGTTCTGAATTGGTTCCTCCTGAGTTGGTTCAATAACCTACTCACCCTATACTGCATTGATAGGCTTAGATACCCAAACCATTAGTTTATCAGACACTTAAACAGGATATGATTTATAGTTTCCTCCTCTGTGCCACATATTTGATAGTGAGTGTCACAGTCAATCTTCCTTTTAACTAAATTGTTGCCTACTAGAACGCATCCCATTAACGTTTTTCAGATGAAATGCTTGATTTTTGGTAAACATTGTAACTTCTAGATATGGCTAGGAGATGCCTTATACCAAATAATACCACCTATCTCCTACTGTTGTTATATCAAAAATTCATGGTTTCATCCTTTGAGCCTCATGGTCGCATCCTTCGAGCCCCATTAACGCATCCTTTTTACAAAATTGGTACTTACTGGAACGCATCCCATTTACGTTTTTCAGATGAAATGCTTGATTTTNCCCCCCCCCTCTTCGAACCCCCATGGTCGCATCCTTCAAGCCCTGCATCCTTTTTACTAAATTGGTACTTACTGGTACGCATCTCATCCAAAATATTCATGGTCGCATCCTTCGAACCCCTTCTCCCCACTTTATGACCAAACAAAAGAAATAAATTTATATAATTAATAATTTGTCCTGATGCTAACTTGTAATCCTTCAAAATGTTTAAGATTGCTCGATTTTCCTCTATATTTGCGTTACCGAAGAATAAGTCGGTGAAGAGCAAGTGAGAGATCAGCGAATAATACCTCACTATCTTGATTCCACTTATCAAGTTCTTTCGTTCCGCATCTCTGAAATTTGCAATAAGAATATCGGTGCAAAGAACGAATAAGTAAGGAAAAAGTGAATCCTCTTGGAATAATTCTCTCTGCAGCTCAATATTACCTTTAAGTGGTAAATTAATTTTCTTTTTCTTAACTTAAATGACTTATAATTAATCAATCTAATAATCAAAATTTTCTAACAGAAACGATAAGTAAAAGTTTTTTAAAAATCGAATCATTGATTTAGTAATTAGTATTGTCAATAAATAAAAAATTGACTAATTGTTTACATAGCATCTTTAGATTAGATTGTTCCGTTGAATTTTCATAAAACAGTATTATTCAGGCTTTTAGTGTAATAGATAATAGATACCAAAAAAATACTAATAAATAATTAATTCATAAAATCACGTCGTTTTATAAGAGACTAGGAGATAACCCGCACATTCGTTTTATAATTTTCTTTTATTAAAATTGTTGATATGAAAGATTTTTAGTCAATTTAATATTTGATTATCAATATTTTATGTGTTATTTTATAAATGTTATATTATGATCATAATAAACTTATATATTAATTTCAAATATTTTTTCTTCGGTTTCACATTAATTATCAAAATTTAAATATTAAAATAATTGTAACTTTCATTTTGATTTTGAGTTTTTATTTCACAAATTTCTTCTATTATATATTGTGTTTTCATTTTAGTTCTCTCCACTTTTGTATTATTATTATCTCTATATTTTATATTTTATTATCTACTTAACATATTTTAATATTTCTTTTGTCTATCATATATTTTTAATTTATTTATTTTTGGATTATGAATGATAACTAATATATATATACATTTAAACATACAACTGACTTTTTAATTTATATTGAGATTGATTTTATCCATATTAGTTTAAAATATTAACTAACTCACTTTCAAGAAGTAAACAAAATATTTATAGAAATTTTATACTATTTATTATTTTATGATACCCTAAAATTAAATTGTATTTCAGTTTTACCTAAATATTTTAAACATTTCAAGTGTTTGTTAATTACATTTAATATAAAGTTTTTTGTTGAATACATGTTAATTTAATTTATTTATAAATGATGATGTGTCCAACCATACTTTTATTTAAATTTTGATTTTAGTCGGTTTGATTCAATGAACTTTTAATTATCTGAAAACTGAACTAACGAATCTGTTTTTACAGAACCACACTTTTGATATATAATTTTATATATTTATTAATTTATCAAAAGATTTGTTTAGATCAAGTGATTATAATCATATTTTTAGTTAATTATTTTAGAGGTGTCAATGTGTGAACATCTCTCCTGTTATATATAACATAAGAGCATGTACATCATGTATGTAAAACTAGAGTTCTTAAGTATTATTTAATAATAT
>OVAO01000538.1:8419-20488 GCA_900406285.1 Biscutella auriculata | reverse complement strand
TTGCGTTCCTAGAATCAAATTTCTTGAAATTAAGTCCAATTTTCGTCACTCTATACGAAACTAACCTAGAATGTTCAAAATTCCAAAATTTGGCCATGAATCATTCGAATTAAGAGCATGTAACTATGGGCAATCACTAACAATCACTAAGCAAGCTATAATTATCCATTAGAAACACAAATCAACCAACATTCAACCTTGAATCAAAAATTTCTCACCAAGTGAATAGTGTTCTAAACTGGGAAGTTGAGTGGATTACCTTGGTTTTGGAGAGTTGTTATGGGTATAGATGAGTTAGGAATTCGAAAATAATGATTTTGGAGCTTTGAATCATTGAAATCGGTTGAGAATTGAAGCTTTTAAAAAAAGATTTGGGATTTTTAGAGAAAAATTCGAGCAAGGAAGAAGAAGAAGTGAAAGAGTGCACCAAAATCTCGTTTAAAAAAATGTGCAGACCTGTGAAGTCCACCGGTCACGCCACCGGTGTAGGTGATCGGGGTACTCCAACGAATGGTCCTGGCGAGGGTGCATCGGTCGAGACGAACGGGGGAGTAGACTGGGGTGGGATCTCCAAACTTTCTAGGCGATGCACCACTGTACTAGGACCGGGGAGTGTGACCGGTGAAGTGCCATGGTCAGTTTTCGAAGAGCTAGATCGGTCACTACACCGGTGTAAGTGACCGGGGTGGTCCTCCAAAATTCTCTTTTTTGGCTTCCAAGTCGCCCTTGTCCTAGCTCGATCTTGGCTTCGCACCAGCTTCAGTACCGATGGTTTTGGCCAAGTAATTTACCTGAATATCTATTAGACACTACGAATATCGTCAAACAAGGAAAACGAAACCAATAACACCAAGTCTAAATACTTAAAACAAAACGAACATAAACACAAAAATCAAAAGGATATGTACAAGGATAAACATGGGACTTCCTCCCAAGTGAGCTTGTTTAACGTCTCTAAGCTTGATGTTGGTGATTGTTATCAGTTCAGCTTGGAGCTGCACTCCAATTTGCGAAAATGTTCTTGAAGCCTCTTTATCTCAGCTCTATGCTCCTTTCTTTCTTCGTTCATTTGGTTCTCTAAGTTCCAGTTCAACATGAGCATGTTTGCATAGTGGATGTTTCCAACCTCGATTTGACGCTCTAGCATTCTATTTTCTTCTCGAATCAAGCATTCCAAGTGTTGGAATATTTCCTGGTTCATCGAGGGTTCGAATCTAATAGAATCGACTACCATAGGTTTTTCTCTATGCATGAAAAGATGCTCAAGTAATTGTCCTTGGTCGTTCTTTGGATCTGCATTGTTGACAACTTTTTGAAGTGTCATTCATCCTGTATCATAGTCGATTATCGCTCCAGCATCCTTCAGAAAAGGTCTTCCCAAGACAATCCATCCATAGTTATCAGCAGGTGCAGAGAATATATAGAACTCGGTATAGACAAATCCACCTTGGATTCTTATTGAAACGTCATTAACCATACTGATTGCTCTCACTCCAGGACCTAGTAACTTCCCAAGTCCCATTTGGGAGGGTCTTTGGTCATGGGTCCTATCCAGTCTGCATAATCCTTTGTCATACCATTGAAGATCAAACGTGTAATCGCACTCAGCAATGNCTCTCACTCCAGGACCTAGTAACTTCCCAAGTCCCATTTGGGAGGGTCTTTGGTCATGAGTCCTATCCAGTCTGCATAATCCTTTGTCATACCATTGAAGATCAAACGTGTAATCGCACTCAGCAATGTATATGTTGCGCCCATAGATGCTTCAATAAATCTTGTATAATCCGAAGTCATGTTGCGCTTCTTCTATTGCCTCATCTGGGAGGTTCCAATTTTCAACAACCACACATTTTTCTTCAGACATTTCACCATCGAATTCCACATCAAGTTCCTCATCAGGGTCCTCTTCGATTTCTTCATCACTCTCATCCTCATCCATTTGACAAAACAATTCATCGAGCACATCTCCATCATTATCTTCTTCATCTGTAAGCACGAAGACTTGAGTACTTTCTTTGTCTTTTGATATCTTGCATTTTTAGTCGTTTTTTAGTCTCGTTTTCATTCGTTTCTTGCTAGTTTAGGTTGCATTGCATATCATAATTGTGTTTCAGGTGTAGAACCGGACTTAATGCGAGAAGCAAAGTCTAATGAGCGTTTTGGAGAATAAAAATGGAACAAGTCCAATATTCGTGCAAGCAGACCGGCCAAGCCCACCGGTCCAGACCAACCGGTCCATGAAGCATATCCAGCAAGTGCACTTGTACAGGCTAGACTCACCAATACTGTGACCGGTCTCTTATCCGGAAATGAAATACTAGTCACGAACTTAGCCGGTACCCACACTGTTCCTCTTTCAGTGGACTTTCTCCCGACCTCCATCCCAGTCACACATGACCGGTCCAGACCGTCGAAGGATCATCCCGACTGTCCTGAAGACCGGTCTCATTCACCCATTTGCTGTCGTGGGCGCTTATCCTGGTCAACCACTAGAAGACCGACCAGTCCACATGACCGGTCCATGTTCTCGTTTCCTTTTTGAACTACGTATTTTTGCCCTTTTGTGAGAGAGTATATATAGGGCATACAAGCTTAGGTTGTTCCCTTTCTCACCAGGAGGCGCGATAAAGGCATGGGAACAAGGCCTCACTCTCGGTTCGATTACCACTTGGGCCGCTTGGAAGACGGCTTTTCTAAACAACTTCTTCTCGCCCGTCTGGACTATTAAGATCAAGTGTGACATTTCCACCTTCAAGCAACAACCCATGCGATCCCTTATTGAAGCTTGGGAAAGGTTCAAGAAAAACATACTAGATTGCCCTCATCATGGTTTCTCACCTGCAACCTTACTCGGATTGTTTCACCAAGGCCTTCACCATGACTACAATATGATGCTCCACACGGATAGTGGAGGAAGTTTTTTCAACAAGAACTATGATGATGGGTCTTCTCTCATTGAGCGTCTTGGGCAAAGAGATGCCTCTTATGGAGGAGATATGATCGCTCTATGCTGGTTACTGTTGGAGCTAAGGATTCCACATTCAAAGTTGAGTTGAAGTCTCTAAACGAAAAACTTGATAAAATGCTCCTCTCACAACGAGCTTAAGTGAATGTTGTGGGTATTAACAAAGAAGATTGTTTAGTTGACTTCCAAACTGAAGAGGTCCAATATGTGGGTAATCAAGGGTACCAGCGGAACAACTATCAATTCAACCCCAACTCCAACCCGCTTCTCTCATACCGCAACAACAACAACAACCACCAAAGGAACAACTATCAAAATCAAGGACAACAAAGGCCTCCTTATCAACCCAACAACCCACCCGGTTATGCTACTTTTCAACCCGGGAAAACCATCCCTATGTTGAAGCAACTCTTGGAAGGAAAAACAAAGCATGCCATTGACTTTGGCAATTTCAAGAAGGAGGTCCACTCAAGGGTCGATCATATCTATTCTGATTTGAACTCCAAGATTGACTCCCTCTCCTCACATGTTAAGAACTTGGATAATCAAGTAGCTCAAGTTGCCTCTTCTTCAACTAGGCAATTGGGCTCCCTCCCGAGTAAAGGTGTTTCGCCTTCACAAGAATATGTGAATGTTATCTCTTATGTTGTTCTCATCGAGGAAAATGAGAAACAAAGTGAGGGGGTGACTCTCTCTAAGGACATGGGAAACACCAAGACCACTGATAAAGAGATATTTTGACTTCTCCTTATTGATTAAAGAGAAGACTAATATCTAAATACGATCAAATGTAGTAAAGGGTGGATACAAGTATTCGGGATATATCGAACCAATTTCGGAGTCTTTATCACACACTAATTCTATGAAGAGGAATGTTAAGTCTAGGAAGATAACAGACATTATTTTGTCACTAAACAAACCTATTGAAACTACTAAATCGCAACAAGAAGATAAAGTCAACTAAAAGTCAACGGAACCGATTAAAGAGAAATACAAANACAAGAAGATAAAGTCAACTAAAAGTCAACGGAACCAATTAAAGAGAAATACAAAGGGAAACTAAGTGAATGGATTAAGGTTATCGACTCGGGTGGTATACTTCTTACACATACTACTCATTAACAACATTTAGGTGCTTATCCTTGATCTAGGAGCTATCCGATTTAGATAAACTCAATCCCTTGGTGAAAATCCTTTACCAAAACATGCTAGTATCAATCCCTTGACTAAATGCATGAATTAGCAAGCATTAAACCCTATTCCATGTAGTCACTATATGATTCTAGCACAATCNAAACATGCAAGTATCAATCCCTTGACTAAATGCATGAATTAGCAAGCATTAAACCCTATTCCATGTAGTCACTATATGATTCTAGCACAATGACTTGGTTAGGCTTCAAATAGCACTAGTTTGACTCATTTGGCCATTTCACTGAACACCTTTCGGGCGTGAAATGCCTAAGCTCTAGAATTGATTAATTACATCCCTTCTAGCCTTAAGCCCATCAATCAAGTGAGGATATGTTGATTACAAGCCCTCAGTAGTATGTTTAAGCACTAAACCACCATAATCTACCTAATCCATTCACTTAGGGTTTTACTACTCACTAACCATCAATCCAACACAAATTAAATAAAGAGTAATCATGATACAAACAAGCATTAGATAGATAATCAAGTTAAGATCAATCATTAACAAGAGTAAAAGAAGATTAAAAACAAGTGCAACTAGAATTAGAGAAATTTAGACATACATGTTGGTTGTTGACAGAATTGGCATTTAAAGTAAATAACCCCGCGCTGGATCGTCCCGGGCTAGACAGGTCGGGACACTTTGGTTATCTAGGCTGGGACTCTTGGCTCTTGCCTTTGGAAGCGATGATCCCGGCCTAGCAGGCCGGGATGGGCTACCTCGGGATGATATGCAAACTTCTTCGCGGACGAACTGTCTCGGGTTGTGCAGGTCGGGACGTATTCTGAGACGTCTTGCACGGTTGGATTTTAGGGGCCATCCCGGTCGGTGTAGACTTCTCCAGACCGGCATGGTTACTCTAGGACGATTGCTGAAATTGGAGTCGTAAGATTTGTCTCGGGCTGGATAAGTCGGGACCTTGGTCGGGATTGATTGAGTTGGTGTAGAGAGAGAGTGTCCCGGGCTGGGTCAAGTCGGGACTGATTGACTCCCTGTCTGGGATGCTTTGCAGGAAATGCCTTGACTCTGGTTCAGTCTGCAAGCAATCCTCCACTCGACTCGAATTCCACTTTTTGATCGTTTCACTTGTTATATGCAAATGCAATGCACTTANAAGCAATCCTCCACTCGACTCGAATTCCACTTTTTGATCGTTTCACTTGTTATATGCAAATGCAATGCACTATGACCTGGAAGGACTCAAAAAGCATGTTAAAACCGAATATAAACGAATGAAATTAATCCTAAAAACGATCAAAAACACAACATATCAACCACTTCCAGTGTCAATGAAGAGTTAGAGGTCTACACCCCAAAGTTGCCATTTCCAAGCCATTTCATCGAGCAAGAGAGACAAAAATTGATTGAGAGTGTCAAGCTTGNTTTCACTTGTTATATGCAAATGCAATGCACTTATTGAGGAGAAAACGCCCCAAATCAAGGCAACATTGGCAACCCCCAAGGTTAATCAATCGATCAAAGACAAAGCTCTAGAGGTACTTAATCAACTTGAAGTGTTGAAGAAGAACTTGCTACCAGAAATCTACACGCAAACCTTCTTGCCACCACTCGATCTGGCTAAGAAAGCGGATCTAGGGAGTTTTACTATTCTCTGCACTCTCAACACCACTAATTTTGAAAATTTTCTATGTGATCTAGGGGCTAGTGTAAATGTTATACCCTTATCCGTTGCTAACTGTCTTGGTTACTCCACTTTTTTCCCTTGTAGGATGAATGTTATCCTCGCGGATAACTTCAAGCGGCAGCCCGAACGGAAATTAGAGGATCTCCCGATCACGCTTAGAGGTGTCGAAGTACCAACCGATTTTGTGGTCCTGAAAATGGAAGAAAAACAAGATGAACAATTGGTTTTCGGAAGACTGTTCCTAACTGCAACGGGAGCAGAGGTAAGTATGAAAAAGGGGATGATTAGCTTGGATCTAGGAGCCAAAGAGATTCAAGTTTACAAGACGAGACCCTTATCTAGGAAAGATAAGGATGAAGTTAAAAAATTTGTTCTAAGCAATGAAGAAAAAAAGGAACCCGAAGCACCAATATTTGGGGAAATTGAAGAGATTCCCGAAGGAATAATGGTCTGAGATAGGAGGATTGATCTTGGAAGGTATCACATTCCCGCGAGCATTAATGGATTCGAATTTGGAGATCTACCATGTGATTCCCGGTTAGTGGTAAACGCCATGACGGTCGCTATGACAAATACATGAATCTTGCGGTCCGAGATCCACCAATATGGGATCTAACCGATTTTGAAGGGCCAAGATTGCAACCAATTGGAATGATCTTCAACGTAGATGTCAAGATCCACGATGGAGCAGTGCTTACAGATTTTCATGTCTTTGAGACCCCGGTTTATGAGGGAAAAGAAATCATCTTGGGAAGGTCGTTCTTAAGCAATGTCGAGGCCGAGTTAGAGCTTCACTCGGGAAGGATGATATTGAACCAGATTGAAAACTTCACTACTTATGCTCCAGAACATCTACCACATAACCAACCGCCTAGACCACTCATGGAAGAAAGACAACCGGTAATGGTTGAAGAAAGAATGCCAAACCGTTTGGTCACTTAAGAACAAATTCGAGAACTCGAGCGTGAGGTTGGGTTGAACAGGAGAATATTGGATAACCAAAACGCACACCGGAACCAAAACCATACGGATCTCATAGTAAACATTTGGAATTTGAGGAATCAAGTGCACTTGGAAAGGCAAGAGCACAAAGCGGAAATTGAAGAGCTTCGCGAGAGGATTGAGGAGCTCGAATTCAACAACAACAGGCACTAAGCGAACAACAAAGTCAAGCTTAGTGACTTTAAACAAGCTCACTTGGGAGGAAATCTCATGACTATCCTTTGGTTTTGCCTCTATAGTTTGAATCCCTTGCAGGTATTACAAATATTTAAGCAGCTCAATGGTTGAATTCCACCAATACTGAAGTCGGTGATTGACAAGGATCAAACGAGAGGCAAAGCTGCTAAAAAGGATCTGATTCAAGAACCCAGTGTGACTGGACCAACGACCCATACCGGTCAGTACACACCGGTACAACTCCATGAGAGAATCATGGGAGTTTATACCAGTATACCTTTAGCGGGATGTGGCCCGATCACCATACCAATGGAAACCCAGACCGGTGTTGATTCTCGCAGACTCATCCCGGTGAACTCAACCCCGTCAAGCTTCACATCGATCCACTAATTATGAGACGCGTCTCGAGCAGCGTACCGGTCAGACTGACCGGTAAAAGGTAACGGCATCGAGCTTTAATGAGATTTTTCCAGATTTTTCAAAACACTCTCTCTCCCTCCTCTTTCTACTTCTTGAATTTCTCTCTAGGGGTACACAAAACTTTCGATTTTATTCATATCTTGGTCAATTTTCACCATTCAAAAGTCAAATTTCATTATTTTCTTATTCCTAATTCGGTTATACATTCAAATCTTCATTCCAACCAAGGTAAATCCCTCAATTGCTTAATTTTAAGTCCATTTTGCTCTCACCAAATTTTTCATTTGGAATTCATGTTTGTGAGATAATTTATGGTTTTATTGCTTGGATATTGCTTGAGTAGTTGTTGCCTATGGAATCTCTTATGTTGTACGTGACACTCCCCTTTGATTCTTTGCAAATTTTGAGAAATAAGGATGTTTGGAGATTAACTATATAAACTTCATGTTATGAGTGTTTCATTCGAAATTTTGGAGTTAATTGGCTAGCATTAGGTCTAGATTGTGGAGCTAGAATATGTTGAGAATCGAAATTGATTAAACCATGCGTTTCTCACTTGGTGAATTTTCGAGTTTTTGGAACCGAATGTTGAGATATCGAATTTGAGCTTGCTAGAAAATTGTTTGATTGAAGAATTGATGTTTCTCCGTGTTAGTATGGCCTTGATCGTTAATTAAAAGGATTCAAAATTTTGATAGACCATATGTGTGCTTAACTACTATCATCTTCCCGATTTTTGAACTCACTTTGCTAATCTCTTAATGTAGAAATACAGTGGGAAGAACTAAAATGGATACTCAACCCGACAAAGGAAAAAGAGTTGCTTCTTCAACGCTGCTCCGATGAAGAAGAAAAAGGGAAGTCGGTCTACTTTACCCGATTTTACATTGTCGGGTTTGGATGTCGGAGCAGTTAAATTGTGGAACCGAGGAGAGATGGTCGCTAGAGAAATAATTGTTGAGAACTTAGAAAATGCATCGCCCTCCGATAGCGGTAGGCTTAAGGAAGCCCGGAGAAAGAGAGTTCAAAAAGCTTTGGACCGTATCAAGAAATCATCTCCTTCGCAGATGCTTGAGATCTCACAGGGTTCAACTTCGTTGGAACTATCTTTCCTCATGTTCCCACCTTGGATTTCCTCAGAATTTTAGAAGACATCCAGCCTTATGGACTCTATGGGCATATCAAGACTTGTGGGTATGAAGAAAGAAGCATACAAGGAGCTAACTTGTTGGTTTCTATCGAGTCTGGAAATGTATAGTACTCTGTGTGGAAAAAAAGACAGTTTTGGAGGTGGTTTTCTCAGACTTTCGGATAAGAGCGGGGGGATTTTCATTATCTCTTTTGCCGATATTGCATAAGTCTACGGGTTCCCTCTGAAAGGGCATTCTGATTTTGAAGATGAGTCAGAAGAGAATGATGCAATCAACTTCAGGATAGGCAGAGAAAAGTTTAAATCGGGGAAGACCAAGGGTGCCACGATCCGTCATCCCGAAAATCCAGTACGTCCAGATGATCTTGGCTCACTCTTTTTATGCTAGATGAGAGACTAGGGAGACAAGGCATGATGAGATGCGTTTTATAAGGCTAGTTGTTGGCCCAATTCTTCGGAATCCCTTGGATGATCGGACCATGTTTCCGAACCTCGAGAGGTTAAGGCCAAGCATTGTTCAGGTATTCTGCTATGAGCTACTTGAGTTGCAGATGAGGTTGTGTAATATGACGGACACACAACCCAAGATCAGTGTGGGAGGATTCCTTACACCGTTGTTCCGCCATGTGGGAGCACCTCTAGATGAGGCCGATAGTGTAGACCCAAGGTTTTTGGATATAACATATCTGAGGAAGGCCCATTTCTAGAGAGTACAATGGGCGCTTCATTTATTTCTTCATGTATGATGAAGGCGATATCCACAAGACGATGCTGCCTAACCGCCGCCTCACAGACCTGAGTGAGTCAGTGGATAACATTGTATTCCTCATCCTTGAAACGGATTATCATGTGCCCGGTAGACACCAAGCTACTGCGCCTACTGCTGCTCGTTTAGATCCCGAGCTGCTTTACCAAGAGAGGAGACTCTTTATGACTATGAGGCGAGTCCCCCGAGCAACGTTTATGGAAATGTCTGGTACTATACAGAGCTGTTAGTTATACCGACAGATCTGGCACAGATTATGGACCTCATCCGGGATAACAACAAGAAGGGTCGTTGGCTCAAGTTTTTGGACTTGTGAGAGCTACAGTTGGGCAAGTGAAGAAGACCCGAAGAGAGGCAAAAAAGGCAAGAGAGGAAACTAAAAGAGTTGAAGAAGTGGCAAGGAGGAAGGATGACATTTATGAGAACCAGTTCAAGCAACTCGCCGATCTCATTACCGGAAAAACCACTTGCTTAGGAAACGATGGCAAAGGTACTTCTCGTGTCTTTGACCCTACTTTCACTTACGCTAGACCATCTGCTAGTTTTGCAGAGACTTCCCGAGAGTCACCTTACCTCCCGCCTAGATCCTCCGCCTATGAACCTCACCAAAGGCAGCCCATTGCCTCACCATCTCCACTTGATTCATACAATGAGTATCCCGACTTCAACTCCGAAGAGAAGTTCGATCCCACCGCCCACTATATGTAGGTAACGTTTCACACCTTTGTACATATGCATATTTCTTTTTCCCCTTTGTTTTCAGTTCCTTCTCTCGACTTGGATCCCACATAGACTGTGTGATCTAAGTTTGGGGTAGTAACCACCTTTTGCTAATCGTATTGTCCTTGTTTTGTTTCTTTGATTGAATCGTTTGCATTGTTAATATCTAAGTTTCTAAAAAAAGCCAAAAAATCGAAAATTGCATAAAAACTCAAAAATATTTCGTTTTCATTCAGGTTTATCATATAGTTTGCATTGCATTTTAGTATATGATAGAGTCTCATATAGGTTGCATCACTTTCGCTTTTCAAAAGAGAACCAAAGCATCTTGAATCACTGGTCATCGATTTTAACGTTGTAGCTTCGAAACGTCTTGAAGTTTATTGTTTTCAGAATCGGTTCCTTGTTCTCCAACATATTCGTTTTCCCTAAAGTTATGTTCATACTTGGAGAAGTTTGTACCAGCAGGAAGGTAAATAACTCTTTCATCAACATTCCTCAAGATAAGTTCATCATTTTCGAAACTAATAGTATATCCAGCAGTCTTTAAGAACGGTCTCCTAAGTAGCAAGTGCTCGTTTGGTGGCACATGTAGATCGAGGACATAGAAGTATGTATCCACCAAACATTTTTGAATTTGGACTGGGATTCCATAGAGCATTCCCCTTTGGTCGTCAAGAATTGGGGCGGACCCGGCTGAGGCACATATCTCATGTAATCACAAACTTCCTTAGTCATGACATTTGCAAATGAGCTTGTGTCACATAAAGCATGTAGCAATGGCATATCCATTAAAGCTTATGGGAATGTCATAGCAACCTAGATTGGCTTGAGTGGGCATGTCCTTGAGCCCTTTTTGAAAGTGTGAGACTTCCCACCATAGAATCTCTCCATGTCCTTGTTCGTGATACTACTCATATTGATTCTCATACTGAAATTGAGCTTCATTTGTGACGTGATCCTAGCCCAAGGAAGGATGGATTTGGTGTGATGAGCTACTGGTTTTGTGGTGATATGATCAGAGGTTGCGGAAGATATGAATAGATGAACGTTTTGATGCAAAACGATGACTCAGTTGATGCGGTATGATGGATGACGAAATGGATGAGAGAAGTGGTGATGATGATGATATAATCAAATGATCTATGACAAGATCAAATGAAGGGATAGATGACTGTTGCTTAGTTGATCACACAAAAAGTAGATAGAATTTCTTCGAAAAAGAAAAGGGGTTTTGTTGGCTTCACACTAATCTTTAGTATAGCACTCAAAAAACTACCTATCAGCAGTTCACTGGGCTCTTCCCTCGTGGATGTTCGTCTCCCGTCTTCGGGTAGAAGTTGTAGTGGTCGTCGGAGTTCTATTATGTCTTGGAAAGTAGGTTGCTTAAAGGTTCGTCTTCTGAGTTTCTGGGACTAGGTGTTTCAACTTGTTGCATGTGGCTCTTCGTGCTTAGTGTAAGTCGAAGGATTATCTCAACCTTAGTCGATCCAAGTCCCTCAATAAGCAGCATTGTGGTTTATCCTTTCAACCTCCAAGTCCAGCGTCTGAAATTTTTCTTCCTAGTTAGACCTTATATCCTTTATACGGCTTTGGTTTTGTTTCGTTTTTAATGTTCTTGGTTCTTTTGTTGCTTGTTTCTGGCTTTCTTGGTTGTGGGTCTTTGCTCGCAGTGCATATTTGGTTTCGATAATAGATAATGTAGTCGCCTTAGCTCGTGATGCATATCTGGTTTCGATAACATATATTGTAGTCATCTTAGCCTACTAAAGAATTATTAACGAAACAAATCGAATCTAGAGAAGAAGCCTACCTGATCTATCAGAGTTGAATCTGGTACTTGAGAAGATTAAAGAGAGAAGATATTCGTGATGGTTGTGCACTATATTAGGGTTTGTCTCAGATTCGATTTGGTTCATTTGTACATGTCTAGAAAAAAGAGCAATTCACCAAATAAGATTTCAAGAAGCTTAGCCAAAAGCATAACATGGTCCAGACGCAAGGACGAGTCATCAAATACAGGTCAAAA
>OVAO01000537.1:0-20489 GCA_900406285.1 Biscutella auriculata | reverse complement strand
AATGAGATTGCTTGCTCGGTTTTACCTCGCTTTTTAAACTCGCTGATCTAATTCCCGCTTCGTTTTCAAACCTCTTTTCCTTACTCGGATTTTGCCTAGTTTGAGGACAAGAGGAATCTAAATTTGGGGGAGTTGATATACCCGGTTTTTATCGCTATTTTAACCCCATCTTTTCCTCAATTTATATGTTTTCGGTCATTTTAGAGTCTTTTAGGATTGCATTTGGGTACATATTGTATTTCCAGGTGTTTAGGAAGACCGTGCATCAACCGGGTATGGAAAGGGCTGGAACCGGTCAACTCTGGGAGTCAACCAGGCCAGTATCGGCCAGAAGGAAGGGAGTATCGACCAGGGTCAAGCCGATACAGCCAGTATCGGCCAAGAGAGAGACAGTATCAGCCAGGTCCCGACCGATACGGGCAAAATCGGTCTGCCCAGATCGATATCGGCTGCCCAGACCTATATCGACCTGCCCGGATCAGTATCGGGCAGCCCTTGGCCGATATTCATGCATGAAATTGCCAAAATTGACGTTTTTGCCCATGGAAGCTTGCCAATAAATAGTCTCTTTATTTCTCCATTTGCAAGTGGAGTAGGATAGGAAGAGAGAGCGTTTTAGGTTGTTAGAGAACGCTTAGTTTAAGTTTCTGTAGTTGTAGATCTGGTTATTTGTATGGAACCTTGCTTTATATCTATGAATCAAATCTTTATTTTCTTTTATTTGCCTGCTTTAATTATGAGTTGCGAGTAGTTTCCTTTAGATAGNCGCGAGAGCGCGGTAAGGAAGCATGTTAGGGTAGCGTCTAGGATGGGCTATGGGAAAATGATTGCTTCGGGGTTTCCTAAAGCGTTTGGACACGAGAATGCGGTGTTAGGGAAATCTCGAGAGAGGTCCTTCACGCGAGAGCGGCTGGATGCATATTTAATTCCTTAGACCTAGGATAAGATCAAAACCGGAATACCTAGAAATAGAAGACTCATATCAATCTTAAAAGAATTTAGCTATAGTGGTGGCCTCAATTAGGTCGCTGCCCTCTCAATGAGTTTGCTCAGTTAGAATTGTCAGAGATTGGGGAACTCCCTCATAATTCGTCGCCTAAGGGAATTGAGGTCATCTCTTTTTCCAGATTTTTTCCTCATTGAAACTAGGTCTTGTACAGATACATTACTTCATCTTAAGCAATGGTTAGGGTAGGATCATGTACATATTATAGATATTGTTGATAGTAGAGGCGGTTTAGCTCTTTTTGGAAAAAATCGTTTTATGTACATATTCTCCAGTCTAACTCTCTGTATATTGATGCTCGTATTTCGTTGGGAGCGGTGGTGTTTTTCATAACTTTTGTGTATGGTGATCCAGTCACATCTCGTCGTTTTTTAGTGTGGGATTCTCTTGTACAACTAAGTTTGGATCGGGATCAAGAATGGTTATTAGTTGGGGATTTCAGTGAATTATTGTGCAGTTCAGAAAAGCTTGGTGGACCTGTGAGGCCATAATCATCTTTCTTTGCTTTTAGATCAATGACTTCTGCTTGTTGGCTAGGTGATTTGGCTCACTTAGGAAATGTTTATTCTTAGACTGGATGAAGATATAATCAATGGATTCAAAGTTGCCTTGATCGAGCTTTTGGGAATAAGCTTTGGCTTCAATTGTACCCACGATCACACTATAATATTTGGATCGTACTGGTTCAGATCACAAGCCTCTCATGCTTAGCTTTCTTTCAGATGTTACAAGATACAAGAAAAGCTTCTATTTTGATAAACGGTGGCGGTTTAAGCAGGGTTCTTTTATTGCAGTTCGTGAGTCATGGTCTTCATCTTTTGGCTCCGTTATGGATAAAGTTACTGACTATAGACGTTCTTTATCTAGATGGGGTCGATCTTGTAGGCTAAACTCTGATCACCATATTAAAAGTCTGAGCTAGCAGATGGAATTAGAAGAAATAAAATTGGCTCCGGATAGGCTTACTCTACAAATTTTGAAGCAACAGTTGAATGAAGCTTCTGTTGAGGAGGAGAAATTTTGGCGTAAAAAAAGCAAAGATAAATGGTTGTGTGAGGGCGACAACAATACTAGGTTCTTTCACCAAAGTGTGCAGCATCGTCGGGTATCCAACACTATTAGTTTCCTTGTTGACATGGCTGGAAATCATGTTTATTCTGAAAGTGCAAAAGGAGCAGTGACATGTTCTTACTTTCAGGATCTGTTTACCACCTCTTCGCCTATGCCACATGATTCCTTATTTGAAGGATTTCCAATCAAGGTCACAACTGCAATGAATCAATTATTGATTCGGGAAGTCTCTGGTTCTGAAATTTGAAAAGCTGCCTTTCAAATTAATAGAGATATATCGCCTGGCTTTGACGGAATGACTGGTTTCTTTTTGCAAACTTACTGGAGTATAATTGGTCGTCAAGTTATCTTAGAAGTAAAAAAATTCTTATCTTCAAATGTTCTTCCACATGAATGGAAATACACTCATATAAGTTTGATTCCCAAGATTCACAATGCTAGCAACGTATCTGATTATCGATGTTTGTTCAGTGTTTTGCAAGATCATCTCCAAGGTCATCTGTAACCGGTTAAAGAAATTTATTCCTCAACTAATCTCATCTACTCAAGGTGCTTTTGTTCACGGTAAACTCATCTTTGACAATATGGAGAGTTTCTGGAAAAAACAGATTTTGGAAAAAAGTCAGATTTCCAGAAAAACGTGGATTTCTATAAAAACGCAGATTTCTGAAAAAACACAGAAATCCAAGTTCCCAGAAAAACGCGAAATCCCGGGTTTTCGGTAAAAACACGAAATCCTTGGTTTTTGGGAAAAACGTGAAATCATGGGTTTTTAGGTAAAACGCGAAATCTCGATGTTTAAAGTAAACCGTGAAATCTACGTTTTCTGATAAACCTGTGATTTTGCGTTTTTTCAAAAAAAAAACACAGATTTTAGGAAAAACACACAAATTTTATGAAAATGTAGATTTCAGAAAAACGCGGATTTCAGGAAACACGGATTTCAGGAAAATGCAGATTTAGGAAAAACGCATATTTTGGAAATGCGGATTTTAGGAAAAATGTAGTTTTGGAAAAATGCGGATTTCCGGAAAAACGCAGATTTTAGAAAAAAAATCGGATTTCAGGAAAAATGCGGATATCAGTAAAAACGAAGATTTCCAGAAAAACGCGGATTTTGGGAAAAAATCAGATTTCCGGAAAAACGAGGGTTTCCGTAAAAATGCGGATTTCCGAAAAACGTAAAATTCCAAGTTTTCGAGAAAAAACACAAAATCCCGGGATTTCGGAAAAAACGCAAAATCCAAGGTTTCCAGGAAAAACGCGAAATCCCAATGTTTAAAGTAAAACACAGAATCTTCGTTTTTCTAATAAACATGGGGTTTTGCGTTTTTCGAAAAAGCGGATTTTAGGAAAATCAGGTTTTATGAAAAACGCAAATTTTAGAAAAAAACAAATTTCGGGAAAAATGCAGATTTCGGGAAAAACGCCATTTTCGGGAAAACACGGATTTCAGAAAAAATTCAGATTTAGGAAAAAACGCAGATTTTTTTAAAACGCGGATTTTGGGGAAAATGCATATTTCCAAAAAATCCGGATATCTGAAAAATGTGGATTTTATAAAAAAAACCTAGGATTTCAGGAAAAACTCGGATTTCTGGAAAACGCGGATTTCCAGAAAAATGTGGATTTCCGAAGAACGCAGAAATCCAAGTTTTCGAGAAAAGGCGAAATACCGGGTTTCCGGTAAAAATGCGAAATATTGGGTTTTCAGGAAAAATGCGAAATCTCGATGTTTAAAGTAATATGTGGAATCTACGTTTTTTCAATAAACCTGGGATTTTGCGTTTTTCGAAAAAACGCGGATTTTTCAGAAAAACGCAAATTTTAGGAAAACAGAGATTTCGGGAAAATACGGATTTCGAGAAAACACGGATTTCGGAAAAATGCGAATTTAGGAAAAAACACGAATTATGGGGAAAAACTCCGATTTTGGGAAAAAAATGCAAATTTCCAAAAATGCAAATTTTTGAAAAACGCGGATTTTATAAAAAAAAACTCTGATTTTCGAAAAATCGGATTTCCGATAAAACGCAGAAATCTAAGTTTTCGAGAAAAACGCCAAATCCTAGGTTTTGGGAAAACGTGAAATTCTCGTGTGTAAAGTAAAACGCAGAATCTACGTTTTTCCAATAAACTTGGGATTTTACGTTTTTCGAAAAAAGCGGATTTTAGGATAAACGCGTTTTCTGTAAAAAATGCGGATTTCGTGAAACATAGATTTAGGAAAAATGCAGATTTTGGGGAAATCTGGATTTTGGGAAAACACGAATTTCGAGAAAATGCGGATTTAGGAAAACGCAGATTATGGGAAAACGCTGATTTTGGGAAAAAAATGCAGATTTCTGAAAAATGCAGTTTTCCGGAAAAACGCTGATTTCTGGAAAAAGTCGGATTTCGGGAAAAACTCGGATTTCCAAAAAATGCGGATTTTCGGAAAAATGCAGGTTTTTAAAAAAACGCAGAAATCCAAGTTTTCGATTTCGGTAAAAACGCGAAATCTCGGGGTTTCGGAAAAAACCCGAATTCCCCGTGTTTCAGGAAAAAAACGCGAATCCTGGTGTTTTGGGAAGAAAACACGAAATCCCGTTTTTAAAGTAAAACGCATAATTTACGTTTTTCCAATAAACCTAGGATTTTGCGTTTTTCGGAATTCCGCGTTTTTCGGAAATCCGCATTTTTCTTGAAAACCCAGGATTTAGCATTTTTCCTGAAAAGCTCGGATTCCACGTTTTTTTTCGAAATCCGTATTTTTCCAAAATCCGAGTTTTTCCTGAAATCCGTGTTTTCCGGTAATCTGCATTTTTTGGATATCCGCGTTTTTCCGGAAATTCGTTTTTTTCAGTAAAATGGAAGATACAAAGTAAAAGGTGAGAAAAAATGTGTTCAAAATGAAAAAAAAACAATATTAAAGGGCATAATGTACTTCTTCTCTCCCAAATAGTAATGAAATTGAGCTCAAAAGGTATAAAAACAAAAAAAATTAAAGTGGTCTTTCTATGTAAATCACCCATGAATATTCCTCTAAGGCATATATGTCTCAGAATCCTCCATTTGGATACATATATTAGAAGGTAGTGAATGTAACTGTCATCAGTTTTGGACTAAATTCTTAGCTATATGTCTATTCTATGTATCCTAGGATGGGAGTTTCAAAGATTAAGTTGATGTATGCTGGTGAGAGAGCAGATAATGAGAGCAATGTCTTCGGGTGTGATTTTTTTAATGCATGCATCACATAAAGTTGGTAAAGAAAAAAATCACCAAACAACATACCTTTAATAGCAAGCTGACAGAAATTGGATTTGGTGTTTGAGTAAAGTTTCTTCCAGTCATCGAGAACCATTTGGCTTGTTAGTAGCAAATCAAAAGGGTTATAGGATTTGAGCTTTGGTGCTTTTACTTGCTCATCAGGTTTTGGTGCGTCTGCTGCATGAACTTCCTTAAATTGTGTAAGCTGCGCAGGTTTCTTAGCAGAAATTGGAGGAATAGTTTCAGTCTGTTTGACATAGCATAAGACCTTCTTAAAATTTGGTGGGTTAATTATTGGCCAGAAGTATCTCTCAACAAGAAGGAGGAGGGGAGATGTGTATTCAAAGCATCAAATGCTCTCTTTAATGCAGAAATTGCCGCTTCCTCAACCTTCATATAATAAAGGCATTTCAAGGATGAGAAGAAGGTTACCTATGTATAGTTATGAAGATCTTGTAAAGCTTTACTGGAGCAGAGAAAGGAGCATAACACACTCTTGAAGCAAACCACCTCAACATTTTAGCACCAATCCCAAAAGAGGAAAGAGATTGCTCAATATGAGTCTGAGAAGTGCCCACTACTAAACAACACACCAAACAACATCTAAACAGAAAAAAACATGAGATAACTTATTCAATGAAGAAGGATCCATTCAAAGGGTTGACACCATTCAATCGACTCACTGAAGTGGAAAACCAAAACATCCATTATTAACAAGCAACATATCATAAATCGCATAAATTTTCTAAGAAGATGAATTATAGTACCATGTCGAGTAATGAAATAAACAACGGACGATTAAGTGAAGAAAACCCAGAAAGGTAAACAATTAAACCTCACGCATGGTCACAAACTCAACAATCCCCAAATATTAGGATTTTTAAAAAGAGAGGAATAATTGTAGGAGGAGGATTGAAACACCCTAACCCGATTTCTCCAAAATCGGACTGAGGTTCTCGAACCAGTTCAGTTTTAGACTTAAGCAGTTTTTCGATGAATTAAACCTTTTTATGCAGATTTACTTGAATATTTTACTTAGTTCAAATTTTGACAAGTTTAAAGCGTAAACAAGCAATTCTTAGATAAAATCAGATGGTTTTAGTACAATGATCAGTTTTGTCGATAAGCTATTACATTGAAACTAAACCAATCTACCCGATCCTATCATCCTCCTTCATTGCCTTAGTCCCGCAACTTGTCTTCACGAAATTCAGAACCTGCATCCATAAAAGGAGGCATAAGCAACAAAAATGCGTAGTGAGAACTGTCATTCCGCCCACTTAGCCAGTTTATCAATCAGTTCGATCATCAATCCATCTATCAAGCAAGAAAGATAGTTGTTCGTCTAGATTGTTCATGCGGAGTTGTTCCCATCAAACATCTATATCGAACCAGTTCAGTTCCCAACTTGACAAGCAATCAATTTCCACGAACAATCAAGCCTACAATCAAGACTAATTGACCAATCGGCCTAAATGATAAACAGACTCGCGGTCACGCACTCACCTTAGAGTTTTCGGACTGATTTGGTCGATTCTGATACCTCTTGCTGCACGATTCTCAGATTTGGCCTTGATGACGATCGCGGCCCGATACAGATCAGTCGGTACGGTCGTTCGGGTTCTTCGATCTCGATCGAACTCTCTCTCTCGGGAAACTAAGGTATCTCGCGCGAAAACAGAGAAAATGGATCGATGGAAGTACTTATAGGCCGACGAGATAATCGTTCCAGAGAACTCTCGCGCCCAAGTAACTGTTCACGCGCGATGGATCATGCAGAACCCACTCGCTCCATAACTGCCCACTACGCTCCCACGTTCCATCGCCCATAACCGCTCCCGCGAGAACGCTCGCCCAACTTCTCTCGACCATAACCCGTTTCGACACTCAACTGCCCTGACCAACTACCTTCCGACAGGACCCGATAAACCCGGAATGTCCGAATCCGACAAGCCGACTTGTCCGAATTCGACACAACCGTCCGGTTCTCCCGAAAATCCCGGACTTCCTTACTTAGTCTAAAAAGACTCGGTGATTTCCATCCGATCACCCTTAATCCCCGATCTAAGCTTGATACTTGGCTTATCGGCTCGATCACTTCATTTTTCCTCGATCAAAACTGGATTTCCCTCGAACACTACGAACCTTCCCTATACAGGTCTTGAACCCTTAGACTGATCAGTCGAAGACGGGTGTTACAATTCTCCCCACTTATGCTAAGGTTCGTCCTCAGAACTTTCTTCCTTGGAACCTTTTCCATTTTCTTGTGCTGATTCGGCTGTTTCTCGAGCCAGTTCGGAAACTTTTCTTCCATAACATGTTCTGGTTCCCAAGTTGTTTCTTCTTCACCATCACAGTCCCATTCGACTTGTACCATCTTCACTTTCTTTCGGCCCACTACCTTGATCCGTCTTCCCACTATCTTGACAGGTCTTCCCACAGTACTCAGATTCTCTTGAAGGTCTGGTGGTGGCNGTGGTTCCGCGATCACAATGTCTCCATGCCTTATGCATTTCCTTAGCAATGAGACATGAAAAACGTTATGAAACGCCACCATAGACTCAGGCAGTTCTAGTCTATACGCGACTGGACCGATCCTTGCTAAGATCTTGTACGGTGCCATGTACCTTGGACTGAGTTTCCCGGTCAAAGTTGCTCGATCATTTCCCTTATAAGTCAAGGTCTTTAGATAGACTAGATCACCAACTTCGAACTCTAGTTCTTTCCTTCGTTTATCCGCATAACTCTTTTGACGATCATGAGCTTCTTTCATGTTCTGTTTTAGTACACATATTCTTTCTGTTGTCTCTTCCACGAAGTTCCTCCCAAAAATGCTTCGCTCCCCCACTTGAGTCTAACACAAGGGCGTTCGGCAAGATTGCCCATATAGTGCCTCAAATGGAGACATCCCGATACTCGCCTGAAAGCTATTGTTGTAGGAGAACTCGGCTAACAACAAGTACTGTTTCCACTTTCCACCCCAATCCAAAACACACGCTCTCAACAGGTCCTCGAGTGTTTGGATGGTCCGTTCTGATTGTCCATCAGTTTGTGGGTGATAAGCCGTACTCATATGCACCCTTGTTCCAAACTGCTTGTGCAAAGCTTTCCAAAACTCGGATACGAATCTAGCATAACGATCTGAGACAATGCTGGCTGGAACACCATGAAGTCTGACTATCTCTTCAACGTAGATTTTTCCAACACTTCAGCTCGATCTTGCCTCTTAATTGGAAGAAAGTGTGCCGATTTGGTCAATCTATCCACAATGACACAAATTGCATCATTCCCTTGGCACACGGGCAATCCCGTGATAAAATCCATCGTGATCATATCCCATTTCCACTCTGGAATTGGCAGACTGTGTAGTAAGCCACTCGGTACTTGATGTTCTGACTTTACCATCTGACATGTCGGACATCCTGGGATCCATTCAGCCACATCCCTCTTCATTCCCACCCAATGATAGTACCGCTTTAAGTCACGATACATCTTGGTTGATCCCGGGTTAATGGAAAACTTTGAATGGTGAGTTTCTCTCAAGATTTCCTTCCTTAACTTTGGATCATTCGGAACACAAACTCGACCATTCACGAGAATTGTTCCATTGTTCGTTGTTTGATACTCTGACTGATTGTTCTCAACTGCTTTGTTCAGATTTTCGTCCCTTTCTTGAGCTAACCGAACCCGACTTAACAAATCTGCTTGATCGGTCGCTCCTAAGCCAAACGGTTCCAGTTCTACGGTCATTGCTTCGAGACGCAAAGTCCCAATCATACTGACTAGTTCACCCAAATCCTTCTCGGCATCTGATGCGGCTCTCTTTCGGCTCAAGGCATCCGCTACCAAGTTAGCCTTGCCCGGATGATACAGAATCTCTAAGTCGTAATCCGCGACTAGTTCCATCCATCTTCTCTGCCTCAGATTCAGTTCCGGTTGAGTGAAAAGGTACTTCAAGCTCTTATGATCCGTGAATACTTGCACTTTACCGCCGTACAAGTATGATCTCCAAATCTTTAAGGCGAAAACCACTGCAGCCATCTCAAGGTCGTGCGTCAGGTAGTTCTTCTCGTGCTTTCTTAGATGCCTTGAAGCATAGGCGATGACTTTCCCCGACTGCATCAGCACACAACCCAATCGAACCCACGATGCATCAGTATAGACTGCATAGGGTTCATTGCTTTCTGGTAAAACCAAAACCGGAGTGCTTGTAAGCATCACTTTCAACTTACTGAAACTCTCTTCGCATTCAGTCGACCACTCGAACTGAACGTTCTTTCCAGTTAATCGAGTCATTGGTTGCGCCATACTCTCAAATCCCTTGACAAATCTCTGATAATACCCAGCTAACCCAAGGAAACTCCTGATTTCCGAGGCGTTATTAGGTGTTGACCAATCCTCGATGGCCCTGATCTTTTCTGGATCCACGGATACTACCTTATCCGAGACCACATGGCCTAAAAATCCAATTTCCCTTTGCCAAAAGCTGCACTTACTGAGTTCCAAAAATGGACATCTTTGCCATTAGCTAGGTTTAGAACCATCCTCAAGTGACCCTCGTGATCATCCTGATTCTTCGAATAGACTAGGATATCGTCTATGAAGATGATCGATGATCACGCATTCATCCAACAAATCCCGGAACACATTGTTCATGAGCTTCATGAACGCTGCTGGTGCATTCGTCAACCCGAAAGGCATGACTACGAATTCAAAGTGACCATACCTTGTCCTAAAGGCATTCGTTCGAATATCCTGATCGGCTATTGGAATCTGATGATATCCCGAAGCCAAATCAATCTTGGAGAAACAAGTAGCGCCTCGAAGTTGGTCCAACAACTCGTCTATACTTGGAAGAGGATACTTGTTCTTAACAATCACTCTGTTTAAGCCGCGGTAATCAATACAGAGTCTGAAACTGCCATCTTCCTTCCTGACGAACAGTACTGGTGCGCCCCACATCCATTCTCGATCATTCGTCCCACTTGAATAGCCGAGACCATCAAACTATTCGATGAAGGCCGAATGCCTTGAAAGACTAACTTTCCTTTGGCCATCTCGAATCGAATTCTTCTCAGATTGCAGTCTAAATGCGCCTTGTGCTTTCCAAGGCAATCCATGCCAAGGATCACATCATAGACTTTGACTTTGCAAATGATAAAGTCCGCAAGCATGTCTTCCTCTTCTATCAAAACTGACACATCCCGGACTATTCCGAAGGTCTCCATAACTTGGCCCCCAGCGGCCCGAACCTTCCCAAACTGATTCCCCGGTTCTCTCTCAAACCCACCAAGCTCGACCAGTTCCGGATTCACAAAGCAATGTGAAGCACCATAATCAAACAGTACATGGGTTGCCACACCATCCAAGACTACAGTCCCAACACAGCACCTAGCTTGCTAAGGACTTAGACTTACTAGCAATCAGTTCGGTTACTTCGGTTGATTCTGTCTCGATCGAACTCTCTCTCTCGGGAAATTTAGGTATCTCGCGTGAAAAACGGAGAAAATGGATCGATGGAAGTACTTATAGGCCGACGAGATAACCGTTCTAGAGAACTCTCGCGCCCAAGTAACCGTTCGCGCGCGATTGATCATGCACAACCCACTCGCTCCATAACCGCCCACTACGCTCCCACGTTGCATCGCCCATAACCGCTCCCGCGAGAACGCTCGCCCAACTTCTCTCGACCATCAATCATTCCGACACTCAACTGCCCCGACCAACTACCTTCCGACAAGGACCCGATAAACCCGGAATGTCCGAAGCCGACTTGTCTGAATTCGACACAACCGTCCGGTTCTCCCAAAAATCCCGGACTTCCTTACTTAGTCTAAAAAGACTCGGTGATTTCCATCCGATCACCCTTAATCCCCGATCCGAGCTCGATACTTAGCTTATCGACTCGATCACTTCATTTTTCCTCGATCAAAACTGGATTTCCCTCGAACACTCCGAACCTTCCCGATACAGGGGTTGAACCCTTAGACCGATCAGTCGAAGACGGGTGTTACAAGGATCCCGAAACAAAGCATCTGAATATCTATCAGATTTATTTGAGTATGCGAAAGTTAGTGGCATGTAAATCTTTACCTCGTTCGACCCTGTAAACACAATGGCCGCGTTGTTGCGCAATCCCGAAACTACAATGAGAAATGGAAAATTTTGTTGTGAGAAGAGTCAACAACCAAAATCACTAACTTAAAGCCTCCTCTCAGATAATACATTTTCCTGCATTCAATATTTCAACACCATTACTCCTTACATCAGAATTAGAGACTTGTAAAAAGCAAACAACAACAAAGTCATAGAAACGTAAACCAGTTTCAGTGATTACCTAACTCCCAAAAGAGTAAGCCAAAATTATTCGTATTATCGACCACAAGTTCGGCGAGATTTTCCACATTGAGTGCCCCTACTTCCCTAGATCGACTTTGAGTAACCGGTAGACGTCACCGAGATGTTCTTTGGGAGCGAAGAACGGTTCATATCCTCATTCTCCATATTGCTTGTCAGACTCTCATCGCTGACGGCAACTCGATTGGCTTTGCGGTTTTGATCCTCACCTTTGTCGGCGGCATTCGCTCCTATCGAGAGGTTGCTAAGCAGCCAAAGCGGAATCTATTGTAACTGAAGCAACTCTGGATAGAAGGGCGGATGAGTTAGGTAAGCATTGGCTTGAGATGGGTATTAATCGTCAAAGCTCGGGCTTGAGATGACTATGAATTGTCCAAGCTCGGAATTGAAGAATAAATAAAACTGATAGACATTGACGATTGGAGTTTCCTTTCTTTCTTATAAACAACGATCAACTTTCTTTGTCGAATAAACAGATTTAACAGTTTATATTAATTTATTTGTTTTTAGTGCCACGTGGCATCATACAAATGAAAGTTTAGAGCTGAGTTGGAGGGGCTCATACCAACTCCATCAAAGAATTCTCAAAATGGAGTTCTTTTTTTTTTGTCAACTTCTTAATAATATTATATTAATATTTATCCACAACTCATAAATTAAGAATCTCATAATTTTATTTATCAAAAGTCAGATCTATTGGTAGATATTAATATGGAGTTCTTAAAAAATTAATTAAACATTAAAATTAAAACAATACAAATATTAAACACATTAATTAAACATTAATATTAAACACATTAGATAAAAACATAAAAAAACATAATAAATGGTGATATTAAAAATAATACAAGTTTGGTCGTGTGTGCAGCAAGTAGCGATAGCACCCGACACTTCTTCTATATCTTGTAGCGTCAATCTCTTCTTCATCCATGGCTTTCCCGAGATTCAACCATGTATCCATAGGTACATAAACCGGATTGCAACTTCTTATACTTGTGTCGTCAAGAGTTTTAAGTGCGTATCTTCTTTGATTGCAACTTCCATAGTATGTTAGTTTTCCAAGGTCACTCATTTCGAACTTCTCAGACATCTCTTCCTTAAACCTCACGATCAGCTCCAATGACATTCTTGTAATGAATAGATTGTCGACATATATTGCAATGACGAGAACCTTTTCTTTCTTCTTTAAGATAGACTGATGGCTCCTTAGAACATTTATGAAAATTCAGCTCTATGAGGATCAATTTCAGCTTATGATTCCATGTTCTAGGTGCTTGTTTTAGCCCGTAGAGCGCTTTCCTTAATTTATAAACTTTGTTCTCACTTCCTTCTCGTTCGAATCCTTCTAGTTGTTTAACATACATTGTTTCCTTTAATTCTCCATGTAAGAATGTAGTCTTAACATCTAGATGATGAATTTCCCAACCGTTAGAAGCAACAATGTTGATGAGAAGTCTAACAGTCTCAATTCTAGCTACTGATGCGAAGACTTCTTCAAAATCTACTCCATATTGTTGCACATATCCTTTTGTAACAAGTTGAGCCTTGTGTTTGTTGATACTATTATATGAGTTTCTTTTTAGCTTGAAGACCACTTCAACCCAATCAGTTTCACTCCCTCTGGTAATTCAACAAGCTCCCATGTCTTCAATTTTTCGATAGAAGTAATCTCATCTAAGCAAGCATCTGTCCATTCTTTACTCTTATTTGCTTCCATAAAGTTCCCCGACTCGTCATTTATGCACATCAACAACGTTTCTCCTTCTGCTTCAGCGAGTAGAATATAGTCTTCAAGGTGTTTCGGTTTGGTGATTTGTCTCTGCGACCTTCTTAGCACGATAGGAGAAGATGCGGCTCGATTTTCTACCTCAATATCTTGCTCTGTTTCAGTGTGATCAGCATAGGTCCAAGTTCCATCTCTGCTGCTCCGACCCTCATGTCCGTTTGCTGCATCGCCGATGCGAGCTTGGGTGTCCGAAGATGGTCCGCTCGTTGACGGTGTGTTTCTCGGGTCTGTTGGGCGATCTTCGTCCATCTCATCCCTCTCCTATGCATCTTAAAGTCCATGATTTCCAGATCCATGAAAGGTAATTTTGAAGTTTCCTGACTCAGCTACTTCTGAACTACGTTGATTCCAATCCCATCCCGTTGTTTCATCAAAGATAACGTCTCGACTAACTGCTATCTTCCTTGTTTGTGGATCAAGCAATCAGTATGCTTTGGATCCCGGTTCAGTTCCTCGATGGAAAAGCTTATGTGACCTATACTCGAGTTTCTTAAGATGAGGTCTCTCGATCTTGGCATACACGATGCAACCGAAGATTTGTATGTGTTTAATATTTGGCTTCTTGTTCCTGAAACGCTCATTGGTGTTTCGTTCTTCAATGCCCGTGTCATAACTCGATTCAACAGGTAGGTAGAATGTCTTATTGCTTCGCCCCATAGGTAGTTTGGCATGCCCATGTGTTTTAGGATACTTCTCATCATCTCCATCATCGTTTTGTTCCTTTGCTCCACTACTTCAATCTGTTGTGGTGTATAAGGTGCGGTGAGGTGTCGTTTAATGCCCGCATCTGCACATAATTCGTTGTACTCTTGTGACACACTCTCCTCCTCTATTCGTTTGAAGAGTAATTATTTTTTGTCTCTGCTTCTTTTTCAACCATAACTTTAAATTTTTTGAACTTATCGAATTCTTGTCCTTTTTCCTTCATCAATATCGTCCACATGTATCTGGAGTAGTCGTCTATGATCACAAAGACATATCTATTTCCTGCACTTGTACATGGCGATATTGGTCCGCATAGTCTCCATGGATAAGCTCTAGCTTCTTTGAAGCTCGATAGGTGGTGGTTTGAGGGAACACTTGTTTGGTTTGTTTCCCGAGAAGACATGAACTACATACTTCCTTTTCTATTGCGACTTTCAGAATCCCACGAACCAACTCATTCTCCAACATCACCTTGATCGTCCCATAACTCACGTGCCCCATACGTGCATGCCATCTATTAGCCTCAGTGATCCACGAAAGTAGGAGACATGTATCTTGACTTAGTCTTATTCAAACCTTATAAAGTCGATTTTGTGATCTTTGTGCCTTCACGAGCAGTCTTCCCTGCTGATCATAAATCGTTAAGTAATCTCCTTGTAGCCTCTCATTGCACCCTACTTCTGTTTCTTGACCAAGACTTATGATATTGCTTCTAATATCGGGGAGGAAGTAGATGTTTTTCATTACTCACACCTCACCCTACGTGTCGGTAAAGGTTAGTGTGCCTTTTCCTATGATCTCTACGTGTGAGTCATCTCCAAAACGTACTTTTTCCGAAACTGAGTCATCGAGCTCATCGAAGTATATTTTATCGCCTGTCATATGGTTGCTTACTCCATTATCAAGATACCACATGTTATCTCCATCGCTACTTGTCTAAAATTGCCTTGGCTTGCAACTTTTCTCATTCAAGTAGACCACTTCATGCATCATCAATGCATCGGTTTCACTCTCTTGTACTTCTTGTAACTTGAGTAATCTGTCCGGACAATCTGATGCGTAGTGTCCAAGTTTGTCGCATCGATAACAAGTAATTCGGGATGCATCTCTCGCACCCCTTCCGCGGCCCTTTCCTCGCCACGATGATCGTCCGACCCTTCCTCTATTCCCGCCGGTGTCGTTCCTCTGTGTAGTGCTTGAATCGGCATACAACAACTTGCTTTGATCTGCATGAGCTTCCCCTTCCTCATAATGTGAGATTTGTTCCTCAAAAGCTTTGAGTTGTCCTATGCTAACTTCGAACCTCGTAGTGTTCAAGTCTAGAACTTGCTCAAGTGATGCAATGATGTGTATGTACTTTCTCGGTGGGAGACAGTTCAGGAAATTCTTCACTATTTTTGTTCTTCAATGGTTACTCCAAGAGCTGCGGATTTCGACGAGATTTCAGATAACTTGCCAACGAAGTCATCGATCTTCTCCGAGTCATTAATCTTTAAGCGTTTGAAATCAGCCATCAGAGTTTGTAGACGGGCGTCTTTCACTCTCTCTGCTCCGACATGTCTAGATTTGATGGCATCCCAAACTTTCTTCGACGTGTCTAGTTCCCCAACTTGGAGTATTAGGGCTTCAAGTATCGATTGAGACAATAGGGCTAGCGCCATATTGTTCTTCTTGGTGTCTTCCGATTGCAAGGTCTTAGTCTCGATAACCTCCCATATTTCGTGAACTTTGAGTGCAATTTTCATCCTTATTGCCCACACTGCGTAGTTGGTTGTGCTCAACATTGGGCACACGATGGACGACGTGCTTCCTCCTTCTTTTGTCTTCCCAGGAACGATAATGTTGGTGTCCGTCATGATTCTTCTCGTGGTTCGATCTCTTCTTTAGCTCTGATACCAAATAAAGTCGGTGTGTTTTGTTTGTAACAATAGAATCAATTACTCTCTTATTAATGAATAGAAAACTCACTCAAAAGCTTAACAATCTCTTAATCTCACAAACCTTATTTATAGGCTCTAAGGTTTCCTTCTCATAATAGGACTATATGACTCCTAGAACTAATTTCCTTTTCTTATGATTAGATAACTCCTAATCCTAACTAAATTAAAGATAAACTATCTCTAAGTTTATTCCTAAGTCTCTTAGTTTAACTTGTCCTTCAAACTTAACTCAACAGTGGATAGATCGTATATGTTAACTTCAAGCCACAACCTTCTCAGTCTCTCAAGCCAAGGAAAGAGAGAGCCTTATGTGATCCATATTTTCCCTCGTATTGAAGAGATTTATTCTATAGATATTATGCTTACAAATCTAATTACAAAATTTTCTTCTTATAGAGGAATTTTTTTTATATACCATGTTCAATCATTTTTACAACGACTATTCATTCTTATATTTTTTCTTTTTTCCCACATCTATAGAAAACTGTGGCTCTCGTGCTACCAAACCTCAAGAAAAACTCAATGGAATCACTCTTCACTCTCTGTTCAATCCTTTTATTTTGTTCAATCATTCTTCTTTTACATCTTGTGTCTCACACAAAAGAATTTAATATACAAAGACGTAGTGTATTGTAATACAATTGGTTTTGCAAGAATGCAAAATTATGTATGGACAAGAATACAATTGGTTTCTTTGTCGTCTAATGGGATTATAACAAAAGGTGTGCTTGAGCACACAAGAGTACATAGCTACGTTAAAAACAGTGCATGCCAACTTATACCAAAAATTAAGCCTAAAATAGAGCATGGAATATCTATTCCAAAAAACAAATCAAAACAAGTTTTAACCAACTCCATCAGACACATCAACTTCATGCTCAAAAAAACACTGCATCCACCTAGGGCCTTATGAAGTCTAAAAATCAAACATTACATAAATAATAAAGAAGATTGATTTAAAATACCAAGAAAACAACAGGAAAAATAGAAATCATACATATTAACTTTCTCTAATGATCATTCCATATCTCTTGTGCTATATTGTCTCTAACTGTTGACATATATTCATCAGCTATTAGATCATAATTTTGATCAACTACATGATCATCATGAGACGGAGATGTGTTTCCTATATTATGAACATCATAATTCTCGATTTCTTTAGCAGCTTTGAAATCCACGTCTTCTATATTAGAATCTTAAATAAAATTATGCAACGACATAGTAGCTGCTACAATCTTTTCTTGAATTTCTACATTATAGCGAACACGCCCATCTAAGATAGACCATTTTCCCTTCCACACATCAAATGTCCTTTCAATTACCGATCGAGGAGACAAGTGTCTCTTGTTAAACGTCTCTCTAATAGTGGCCGATGTATGTCCAACAAAATGATTTGGATGATAGGCCTCCCCTCGATACGTAGTTAGAAACCCCTTACAATTAGGATAACCGTAATCCACTAAAAAATATTTCTCTAAACTCGAGAAGGAGAAATAATTATCATGACGTACACAATATGTCAATATTTTGAGTCATGTGCACGTCCGGGAACTCCAATACGAGTATATATAAATCTCATATTAAAATCACAAACTGTCAAAATATTCGTGGCTGTGTAATTATGATGACTCCAATATGTGATCTTTTTATTTTCCACCCACACGTACAGGATCATGTGTTCCATCTATGACTCCAATANGGCTCCAATACAATTTTGAAAATATGGAAAATACCTCTTGTCTTGCATGATACGTGGTGGTACAACATTAAGTTCTTGTCTTCTCCATGAAACAAGGTCTGCATGCAAGCAACATAGGACATTGAGAACATCATTAAACTTTGTTTTCACAGTCCATTGTGCAACCTGAAATTTTGCTGCAATGCCCATCTATGATGGGTTATGACCCAAAATCTTGAGTGACATTCCTAAAGCAACTTCAGATCTCACTCGGTGAGAATCTTTAAGACCATTTAGTGTATCTAAGAGATTTAGAAACACTTTTTGTCACATGTAAAACATGGAGATATTGTGTGTCGCTTTCATACATCAACTGATACATTATATGTTGCCCATGTTCAAGATCCATTCTCATATGTTCTCTTTGTGAAAAACAGATACGATCAAGAAAAATTATTGCTTCCACCACTTGGTCATCTGCATCTATAATTTCTCTAATTGCTCTTAACTCCATATTACTTCTTTCCTAAAAAAATAGAAAATTATTAATCAAATATGAATAACACGAGTATATACACGTAAAGCACTTTAAAGAAAATAATAGATTATGTAGTGAGTTAGAAATAATCATGCATGTAAAGAATTTCAAAGAGGAATAAAAACAAATTGATTAAGTAAAAGCTATAAATAATCATTCAAACACTTCAAACAGAAACATAAACAAAAGAACAAAAGAACTCATTGTCGATAAATTAATTGATTAAGTAAAGCACTTCAAACAGAAACAAAAGAAGTTATTGTCAATAAAATAAAAACGTCGAAAACACAAATATCATAACTAATCATCAAAAAAATCATTGCGAGATTGTTTAGTTTGACGCTTCAAGAACAGTAGCTTCTCACCATCAGGAAGAGCTAGAAATAAGCCTCACACAGTATCATTTGTTGCGGTAAGTTCCAAAGATGCCCAATAAAACTCTGTCATAGGAATTAGATCAGGTACAACCTTCACGTATTTGACAACAAGGGCCATGCGTTCTTCCGTTGAACTTGTTGGTTTCATATTAGATTTAGATGATGTTATCTGATTTAAAATATCATTTCTTTCTTCTATAGTCACATCAATACAATCCAATGTGGAATATATAGGATTATGCTTACGACTTGTACTTTTCATTTGAGTTTGCGTAAAAGAGTTCGGTTGTGATGGCAACATCGGACATGCGTCGATAAAATTAAAAGAATCGTCCATCTGACTTGGAGTTTGTGACATCCACTCTAGATCTTGTGGATCGATTGGATCATCTGAAGAAATTTGGATATATTCGTGTCTCCGATCTACATTGTTTATGTCTTCATTTTCGCATAAATCAATGGTTACAACACGACATTGGACATCACGTCTTGGTTGACATGACTTCTCAACTACTACTGTTTCATCTCGAAAAACCACATCAAGAAGCGGTATAAACAGTAGTGGATGCGATCAAAGTTTTGAAGCTTTAGGATAAACCTTTTAAGCAAAAAAACATAACAAAATATTAAAGAATATAGAAAAAAATCAATGATGAAAAAGATATACATACATGTACCTTAATTTTGTCTCTCCACCAATGCTTAGGTGCATCAAGACTTCTTGTCCTAGAATTAAATCCAAGACCACTTGACCCAAACGTAATCTTACGATAGAGTTCGTATTGTTTATTTAAAGTGTCAAGCATATTCTTAATTTTGTTCCAGCTTAAGGTTAGTGGATATATGTTTTTCAGTTCAACAAGAACATTCTGTTCCCCCTGCTCACTCAAACTCTTACCTTTGGAATTTCCAACTTGTTTCTCTAGTGTTATCAATTCTAATAACATATGAGTCATATCATCTGACCATTGAATTTTCTATTCTAAAATTATTAAAATAGATTCAATAAAAATATCAATTCACATCATTTAATCAGATAGCACAAAACTGATAATACATAATGAAGCTTAGAGCATCTACAATGCTAATGTTCTAAATTAAGTATCTTATTGAATAAAACAATAATAAAACAGTTTATTATTATTTTTTTCTCCTAAGAACTCCTTAGAAGGGAAACTTAAGATACAACTCTTAACCATAATCAATTTTTTATTAATAAAAGAAGTTAAGATACTCATACATTTTTACCATTGGACATGGTCTTAGACATAAATCAAAGTAATATATGTATAAATACTTACTTGTGTGTCTTGTGCTTCTTCCATTTGAACTGATGTCATGGATTTTATGCACGTCGCATATATACACGTAAATTAGGGTTGTATGCACGTCGCATATATACACGTAAATTAGGGTTTTATGCACGTCGCATATATACTCATATATACACGTCGTATATGAGTTTTTCTTTCTGTAAATTAGGGTTGTATGCACGTCGCATATATACAAGGAAAAGGGAACCATATTTAATTTAGGGAAGTTGNAATAGCACACATTTCAATCGAAATGACTAGATCCATACAAATATTTTTTTTATTACTGCGATTTTTGAAATGCCCAGCGTGCCTTTGTATTACGTTGTGACAAAAAACGTATTTACAGGAATGTCACTCTCCACGTAAGAATTTGCTGACGTGTATTAGTTAACCAGCCGTGAATCGCTACTTACTACGATACAACTGAGTTACGTTTACGTTTCAACTGATTTATGCAACG